>MVGT01001243.1:146899-186001 GCA_002174775.1 Macleaya cordata | reverse complement strand
CAAATATATGAATTTTGTCAAAATCAGAATTTTAATTGAAGAGATATAACATTTTAAAGTTTAAAAATAAAAAAGATAACGTTAGTTAGTCCTCTCTCATACAGCTGTACACGTTTGACAAAGATAAAAAGGTAATTGATAAATATAATAAGGGTATAACAGGAACATTAAAAAAGAAGGAATGGACTAAATAGATTTGGAAAAGTTTAAAAAGGACTAAACAGATTCAAAAAGTTTTAAAAAAGGTATTTCAGTCTTATTAAAAATCTTGTGTACTAAATGGATTAAAAACGTTATATATTGGGTGTTTTGGCCATTATCCCTAATTTTTTTGGGTGCATATCACAACTTATGTTTCACGATGATGTATAACCAATTCATGATTATTTTATTTTATGTTATTTTTTATGGCATGCATGTGCAACGCACGTGCAAATTATTATTAAAATTGTAATTTGGCTCTCTGCTAATTTTGAGCCAATTTCGTCTCATATATTTGTGTGACGCACAAAAAGGAGTTCCAACTCCTGTACAGAGAATAAAAAAAATTAAAAAAACTTTAAAGATTCTTGACAAAATAATTAACTTTTTAAATTAATGCAAAAGATTTGATATATTCGGGAACTAAAAATAAAACAAAAATGAATCTATTTATAAATATCTTAGGATGGATATTTATAAATATCTAAGAATGAATTATTTCGATTTTTTGAGTCTAGCTAGTAAAATTACTAGCTTACGTTCTTATAGATGAAATATGTAAAGATTTTTATATTCATGGGATGGCCGACAAATGCAAGTGTTCTAATTTAGTTTGTAAAATTTGTTGTTGTTGATACTAACAATTACAATTTAAGCGTTGCAAGAGTATTTTTGTGAATAACGATGTTAATGAGGTTAGTTAAGTACCTTATTGTATTGTTGCTGTTTTTTACTCTAGTTCCTAAAACTAAACTTGGCTATCAATTAGTCATTTTCAGGTCGCTCGTGATCACAATTGTCATCGTTTTCGTCACACCTTCAATTATTAAAAAAATATTTATTTATTTTTCCCACGAAAATATACCTTATTTTGTCATCATTGATACATTCACTCTTGTTATCATGGTTGGCCTAGTTGGAATCGGTGGGTGGACCGTTCACCACTTATTCTGGTTCAACTCAATTGACTCAGAAATGATTCAAGCTGAGTCAATGACCGTTCAACACTCGTGTATTTTTGTCTGAATACGCACACATGCTCTGATGGTTCACCGAACAAAGTAAGTTTCTAAGGGCTGAGCCAGTGGAAGCCTTTGTACCCCAAACCCAACTAAAATCCAAGGCCAGTGGAAGCCCTTGTGCATTAAGGGTACTCGCGCAATAATTCCCCTACGCAAAAGAGTTTTGCGACCAAATAAATCAATCTTTAAAAAAATCCAAAAAAATAGGGATAGCGAAAATCTTCCGCGATGAAAAAAAAAATTCCTATAAAAAATGAGAAAAAGAATATCGCAAAAGTGTTATACGAGAAGTATAAAAAATTCCTAAAAAGTAGGGGGTTAAGGGTATACCACTGGCCCTGCCCTAAAAATTTAGTAAGCAAATGCTTAGCCAGTTTTTCTAACTACAAGACCCGCATTGCGCATTGTGCATGCCGATGCCGATGCCTTGTAGTACAGATTGGAACCCTCCATTGGACCCTTATGAACATTTAAGCAAATTAAGCTTGTTTTCAAACTAATCTTACTTCAACTATGAAATGAAATCAGCTAAGTAAGTTGCATCCAAATTCCTCTATAGTCCTACTCAAACACTCTAAAGTTTCATAAATTTCTCTCACATGAGAGTGTGATCCATCTCCAGCAACAAATCCATGAAACCCTTCTCTTGTTTCTATGCAACTCCACCCTGGTTTCTTCTTCATATACTTCTCACTCATGACTCTTCTCACAGTTTCAGCTTCATCCCACCTCTCAGCACTAGCATGGAGATTGCTCAATAAAGTTCTATAACCAGCATTATCAGGTTCCAACTCCAGAAGATTTTGAGCTGCATAGACACCAATTTCGTTATCTGAATATACCCTTGAAGCAGCAAAAAGAGCACCCCAAATCCGACTATCGGGTTCTACATCCATTTTCTCAATTATATCAACTGCTTCTTGAAGCTTTCCTGATCGCCCAAGAAGATCTACCATGCACGTATAGTGATTCAAATCCGGTTTAACGCCAAATCTTGAGTTCATGTAACTAAAAATTCTACAACCTTCACTAACAAGGCCAGAATGGCTGCAAGCTGATAATAAACTTAAGAAGGTGATACTGTTTGGTTTAACTCCTTCCTCCTGCATTTGTTCAAAAGTTTCTATAGCTTCGATACCACGTCCATGGCCACTGTAACCATCAATCATTGAACTCCATGCTACAACATCTTTGGCAACAATTCGATCGAAACACCTTTTCGCAGAAATAATGCTTCCACATTTTGCATACATGTTTAAGATCGAAGTTTCAATTGTTGTTTTCTCCTCCTCAGAGCTGTAAATTATGTTCTTTAACACAAAGCAATGAACTCCTTTACCCAATCGCAGAGCACCCAAATTGGTATATGCAAGAAACAGACTTCTTAAGATTTCAATCCCAGGTTCAAAATCTTCAGTCTGCATCTGTTGAAACAATTCAATTGCCTCCATAAAATACCCATTTTGAATGAAACCTGAAATCATAGAACTCCAAGTAATGTAGTTTCTCTGAGGAAGTTCTTTAAACAATCTAGCTGATATCCCTACTTCTCCACACTTGGCATACAAATCAACTAATGAAGTCTGTAAAACAATGTCGACAAGTCCAGTTTTTATTGCATAGCCATGGATTTTTTCACCTTGAAGAAGATTCCCAGACTTGGCACAAACCGAGATAACTAGAGTTAATGTTTCGACTCCCGGATTCACTTCAATCCTCATTTTATTGAAGCTCTCAGCTACTCTATAATAAGAGTCTTCTTCCAAAGAGTAAGCTGAAATCATGATATTCCATGAAACTACATCCCTTTCTTCAATTTCTTCAAAGAGAATTTTCGCGTCTTCGAAATTACCTGTCTTACTATACATTGTTAAGATTGAATTATGCACAGAGAGATTACTTTCTAACCCTTTCTTGATCACATAACCATGAAGTTCTCTCCCTTGAATCACATTATTAGAAACAGAACAAGCTCGAAACATGATCATCAAGGTAACCGAATTAGGTTCAAAATCCGCTATTAACATTTCACGAAACAGTCTAAAACTATCAACAATATTTCTACTGCAAACATAACCCGAAATCAATGTAGCCCAAGTAACCAAATCCCTGTTAGGCATTTCGTCGAACACATTACGAGCAGAACATATAGAATAATTTTTCACATAAACTTCAATTAATGTATTGCAGAAATATAAATCTCTACCAAAACCCATTTGAATTGCGATACAATGGACCATTTCTCCACATCTAAGATGATTCTGAAGCGAAGAAATTGCTCTGTTAAGTAATGGAAACGTGAAATTATCAGGCGAAATACATGATTCTCGCATTTGTTGAAAAAGAAAGAGAGATTCATTGAAGAAACTAGAATCAACATGGGATTTTATGATTAAATTCCAAAAGTAAGAATTGGGTTTTGGTAAGGACTTAAATACTAAAACAGCACTGTTAAGATCGGAGAAATGGGTGTAAAGGGATATGAGTTTTGGAGCAAAAATGGAGATGGGTTCGAAACCATTGCAGAGAATTAGAGCATGGGTTTGTTTGAGTATCTGGAGATTTGTGCAAGAATCTAGAATCGGTTGATTTTGGTGATGATGATGATGATGATGATGATGATGATGATGATGATGATAATGGTTTGTTAGGTGATGGATGTGATGTAGAAGAGGAAATCTAACAGTGGAGGTGAGAGGAAAAATTTGGTGTAGAGGAGAGAGAAAGAAGTAGCGAGTGGGAAATAATAAGCCATGAAGAAGCGTCGAAATCTCGTCGAAGAAGAAGAAGAAGAATTCTTGAATGCAACAACGAATACCAGTTTTGAGCTTAATACCGAAACACTGGAAAATCTTGTGTTGCGTTTGGAACTATGGACTGCGGAAAAGCTCAAAAAAACAGAAGCTTATTATCACTAAACTTATTCTTACACTCTATGTACACCAGTCAATGAAGATGATCCAAGGATATTTTTCATTGCCTTAATCATCCTCAGAAGAAGCTACATTGTTCTAAAACTTTTAATCTTATAAAAAATTTAAACTTTTTTAAACAATCCATTGTGTGGTCAATTTTCGATCAACTTTTGTGTGATGAAAAGTTCTGGATCAAAATAATTTTTAGTGATGAAATCATCTTCATAAAAAAAATTGACCATTGGATCATCTCCATTTAGGCCCAAAAAAATGTGTAAATGAAGTGTAATATTAAAAGAGTTGTTAAGAAGAAAAAGAGGTGGAAGTAAAGTTTCTCCCCGTAAATTCATTAAATTTTATCTTTTAAAACTTTTATAATTTCACTAATACCGCTAACGGAATTTCGAGGAAAAAAAACACATTGATAAACATATGAAAATGCTAATTTTTTTTTATTTCTATTATAATATTTGATAAAAAAAATAATAATGAAAGAAACTTTGGCCTCCAGTCTTTTTTTTTTTTTTGCCTTTTTTTGAATGGTAGACCCATAATAGCATTTTAACCATGACCTCCTCTAAAGCTGGTTACAGACGAGTATACAAAAAAAAAAAAAGCACAACCAAAACAAGCTCATTGGTGATTTACCGTTGTATTCAAAAGCCTTAAAGTGGAGTTTTGTTTATGATCCAGCTACGATTCACTGTTTTTGAAAACAAGGGATACAAGAAATCTCGAAATAGCGAATTTGGTTAGCTCGTTTTCCAGAAATGAGTTCTATGATACAATCTTAAATCCAAATCAATCAAACAAACAATGGAAAAGTTGAATTTCTAAGTCATTGTAGCCAAAGCCAATCTCAAAATGTAGAATATGAAAATCAGTAACCATTTTCAGCTGCTCAATTCTCAAACTCAAAATGTAGAATAACAAACCAAAACACACCAACAAACAAGAAGTTCTAATTAACAGATTTACATGATACAGTACAAGTCAATAATGTCAAGAGCCCCAAGCTACTAGTGTAAATGAATATCCAAATCACATGGCTGAGGGCAATCGCAAATCCTAAACGTAGATTGTGAAAATTATGAAAAAAACATTTAATCGATTCATCAAGAGCCTGATCCCCAAACCTGCAAATGCCACATATATATCTATTATTAGTGGGGGATTTCATAGGCAGCTGGGTTCTGAGGAAGATGCTTTTGGACTTTCAAATAATAAAATTAAACAATAATCCAATCCGCTCTATGTACAAAGTTGTTCTGTTAGGGATAGAAAAGTTCTGACTATAGTTGTCCTTATAAAACATTATGCGACTTCATCTCCTCAGATAAGAGTGGCTAGGTCTTTAAGGATCATTTTGGGCCTGCCGAAGCTGCACATCTGCGCACGAGACCGTTTAATAAAGTTCTTGATGGACAACAATGAAAGGTAGCCCTTCTGACAAAAATATAGTTGTTGCATAGAGTTGGGTTCAGAGTTTAAAGGGTTGTTCTCTTCTTTCTTTCTTTTTTTTTTTTTTCTTTCTTTTCATTGCAAATGGGACAAAGGTGAGTAATCTGTTTGAAGATGTAGATGTGGAATGGACAATACTTCACTGAGAAAATAACAATGGAATCGATACCATTATTAAAGAAGCTGAGTTGCATAACTTCAGAAATTTCATTCATTCAACAACGATTCTTTTTCTCTAATAGAGTCAATACAAATAGGAAAACATATTTACACGTAATAATAAAATTTTTAAAAAACTAAAGGTAGATGCATGACTACTAAGAACTAATACAATATTAGGGGAAGACGAGATTGAAGTTGAGAACCTTAACTAGGTAATGAAGGATATTGATTTTTCCTCAAAAGGTGGGAACGAACCACATCCCTCATATGGTTTGGAGCTAGAGTAATGAGAGCTCCTGTATCACTACTTGTAGTTGGAGTCAAGGATGATTGCCTTGACCATTTCCATGAAAGAAGCCACGATTGCGTAGTGTTTTTTATCTTGGTTTCAGCATCAAGTTTTACTCTGATTAAAATCAAAATCAAAACTCAAAGTGGCTTCAAATTTTTTAGGTCAATACATTAGAAACTTTGTGCTCATCTTTGAACTTTCAATATTAATTGAAGGCCCTGTATTTTTACAGTTAGGAATTTTTTTATGTAGAAAAATTAACTCTTCTTATGTTTCCGAGTCCATAAAAAATATTTTTGAAAGCTTAAGTTCTGGAAATGTATTGTTGTACCTTTGAAATGATAACATTCTAGAGTATGCAAAGTTGGAAACCAACTTTATTGAGAAGAGTATGTGAACCAACTTCACACCTCTCCCCCCTCCTTCCCTATACATAAAAAATGGTTCTCCCACATGGAAGAAGTACTTAGTTGCGTGTCTAGATTATTTCAGAATTCCAGAACTTTTTGTTGAGATGAATACCGTTATCATTGAAATGGTATTTTGCGACATTGGCTAGTAACAGGTTGTTCTGCAAAGGTCAAGATGGTGTAGCTGCTGTAGATTAATTGGAAACAATACCTGCCTAACCTAAAGGAATTCCTTGAAAATCTTGAGTTTCCCAAGAAGTAAAAGCTCATGGCATATGAACCTGTCTTGCAACAATCTATGATGTCCAAGAACTAGAACTCTGTGGTTGTTCAGAAATGATGACCTAATAATAGTCTTCGTGAAGTTGTATTAAAACAATTTTGTAGGATCGGATACAACAAGATCGTAAACTAAATCAACCAACATGATACTCCAGCCATCCAATGGGACACCAAGCACATCAATGGCATTTTTAATTACATGAATCCTTTCACCCATTTTTCCAATTAATTGCCAGTCTAGAAACTATAGGTTCCGTCCACTTAACTACAAAACCCCTGCTTACCCAATTGATCCCAGAATCATTAACGCGCAAACGTCTTTTGCTACAGAGGGGTCAATTGAACAACTATGTTGAGTATACTGAGGCCTTGTTCGTTACTTCAAGAAGGTTTCTCCAGTAAACTAAAATGTTCTCATATTTCTAATTCTATTCACAACATAATCCAAAAGAAAATTGTTCATAGTTCCAGCATTTTTAGGTTAAAAACTTCAGGAAATGTTTTTCTTCTCGATAAGACTTTAGGTAACCATAATTGGACTAAAGGTATTAGCAGGCACAGAATACAAAAGGCAAAGTTAGTTTTCCAAGGAAAAATTTTCCACCACTATCATTATAGAGCCTAAATAGTAAACAATTGAATGTAAGACTATCAGAGTAGATAAATTAATCACAGTGAGATAATCGGACAGTTGGGGAAGTATATAAATTGATCGTTCTAAAAACACAGCAAAGTAGAGAATAGGGTTTTACCCTTTGTTTCTTTCTAGTGTGCTTTTCTTCGTTGAGGCTGTTTTTCAGTAGCTAACCTGTAAATCCAGTAAACCTAAAAAATAATGGATCAGTTAGAGAGAGAAACATATATATATATATAGAGAGAGAAAAAGAGGGAGAGAGAGATTTGGGATTACCAAAGCGAGGACGTGAGCAGTGATTAGGGCGACAACCATTAGAGGAACAGCTTCGAGGATCCATGGCCGATCCATCCTCTGTTGCTGTTTCACCATTTTTTAAGAGAGAGAAATAAAGAAGAGAAAAGAGTGGGGTTTTCTGATTAAAACCCCGGAAACTTCAGTTGCAAGTCAGTGAAGTCGGGTTATCTCGGTCCCTGCAACGAGTCAGGGTTAGGATCGACCCTATATATGATGATTAACGGGTCAAAAATACTCAACCCTAATCCTAATTTGAGATTATGAATAATTTTTCTATAAAAAATAAAAATGAATAGTTTTACACAATGTTTTAAAAACCGGACCGGAGATTGACCCGACCAAGTTACTGGGTTGGGTCAAATCGGTTCAACCAGTGGGTCAACCAGATTAATCCAGGTATATAGGACTACATTTTACTCAATGCATAATACATATACTACTTGCAAGTTCTAAATATTACATACATTTTTTTTTTATCATAGTAGAATTAATAAAGTAGTAAGCTTATAAACTTTCATTACATGTAAAGTCCAAAAATCTAAAATTCAATCATACTCGTATCTTTATCCAACTTCCTTACAAAATGTAATAATCTCCAAGTCTTAGAAAGTACAAAATAAAAGAGTGAAGTCAAAAGAAAATCATAACAAAACTATTAATGAGTAACTTCTTTAATTGTTAGAAAAGAGCAAAGGAAGATTGAAAGGTTTTGTTCATTAATTAATTAGGTACAAGCTTTCAAGTTCAACAGATTCTTTTCCTTGGTAAGTCACATTTTAATTAACTTGGAAATCTAAAAACTTTAATTAGTTTTTTTAAAATTTTTTTTTTTTGAAAAGTCAAATTTGAACCGGTCTAAAACCCAGGTGGGTCGCTTGGGTCAGTGGTTGAACCGTCTGGGTCAACCGGGTTTCACAAAATACACTGATTTTTGAAAAAACCTTTGGGTCGGTATCAACCCAACCCAGTTTTTTTACTGGGTCATCGATTCACCGGTTGAACCGGCCGGTCCGGTCCGATTTTTAAAACACTGTTTTTAAATTGGTTTATACAAAAACAAGGCAAGAGTTAGGGTTGATGAATGAGGTTAGCACCAGCTGAGTTAGCGTTGGGTTGACATGAGATCGGGTTAGGATCGACCCGTAGGTCGGATTTTCGTTTTTCTCTTTTGTTATTTTCTTTCCTGGGAAACATGGGTATCCTTACCCTTTTAGGTGACAGTACTAATCTCATAACTGCATACACCAACCCACTTGAAATAGCCCTAACATGCAATTGGATGAGTTGGAGGGCACTTATTTGACTCCAACTTTGCAACCAAACCAATTAACTTGGGCACGGTTTTACCATATGTGCTAAATGCTAACCCTTAGAGTTAGGGTTAACGAATCAGAAATGCTCAACCCTAACTTATTTAGCACGCTGAGTTAAGGTTGGGTTGAAATAAGATAGGGTTAGGATCGACCTGTGGGTCAGATTTTCGTTTTTCTTTTCTGATCTTTTCTTTTTATGTAAACATGGGTATCCTTAATTCCTTACCCTTTATAGGTGATAGTACTAAACTCATAGCTGCATACACCTTACCCTTTATAGGTGATAGTACTAAACTCATAGCTGCATACACCAACCCACTTGAAATAGCCCTAAATGCAATTGGATCAGTCGGAGGGCATTTATTAGAGTCCTCCCACTTGCAACCAAACTAATTAACTTGGCACGGTTTAACATATTTGCTAACTTCTAACCCTAACCCTAGCCAACAAGGGGTCGTTACCAGTGGCGGAGCCACCCAAAAGTTTTGAAATTCATATTTAGTAGCTTAAATTCTCTTAAGTGCCCGGTATAATTTGTTCAACATGTTTAAGTTTTATGCTTAGTTTTTGCTCTATGTAAACTAAACCTAAATATTTTTAATAGTAATTTTAGATTAACACTGCATATGACATATCATGCTATATTCTTTATTTTTTGTTTACTTATTCTTACACTTTGTTTACATTAGTTTGTGGTCGCACATGAATATGACTCAAGTGCTGATTTTCCGTGGGATGATCTCCTTACCATGCAGATCCTCCTCACAAAAACTCACTTCTTTCTGAAACTTCTAACCTCTTATAAAGTTGGTGAAAATAAAATTTTAACAATAAAAATGGATGATTTAAGAAACTTAATATTTAAATCAATTTTTGATAGTGATGGAATGTTTAAAACGGCATGATATTTTGTGAAGATGATCTACATGATGATGGGATCATCTTCAACAAAAATACAACCCTTGGAGCATATCGATGTGAGCCCACAAACTAGTATAAACAAGGTGTAAGAATAAGTAAATAACAGAGGTAAATCACATAATACATGCAGAAGTTTAAAATTATTGTTTTTTTACTTCACTCCAAGTGCCCCACCCAGAAAATTTTTTTGGCTCCGCCCCTGGTCGTTACGGTGGTTGTCTATTTGAGTTTGTACTTTGAGGTCTCAGAGTCGAGTCTCTTTAAGTGCTTTTATTTGTAGAAAAATAGTTAGCAGCAGATTAATCCTTGTTGATCAACTTTGTGGGAGTAGAATTCCTTCGAGTGGATGAATCCTTGTAATTACTCGACTACACCTGCCCCCAAGTCATGCGAGAACTATCAGCTTGGGTCATAAAAAAAAAAAATTCTAACCTTTAGTGAGTCGATTTAGGTAAAAATTTGCCATAACTAAGGTGGTATTTGTGTGTATTTAGGCAGATGAATCTAATTAACTTTGAATTATGTATGATCTTCAAACGTATGAATTTGAAAATAGACAAATTTAGATTGTTAATAAGTTATACGAATTCATCTCAAATTCAGCTTTAATTTTTCTAGTTGACCACTCATATTAAAATTTTGGCTCTACCAAAAAGGTAAAAACATTAAACAAGTTAGATTAACACAAGTAGAATTCTCGTGCGAGAGTCAAAATCGAAGTGGACATGCTAAGGGTAAGTCTAGTAGGAGGAATTTAGCTTGTTGATAAATAAGTTCCCTCCTACAGTGGAATCATCCATTGAGCGCTACGTTCATCCATTGAGCTCTCCACTAAGGACCCCTTTTCATGAACGCCATGCTCATTCATTCTCGTTCAACACCTATTTTATTTTTTAATTACTATTTATTAGAAAACCTACTTCCATATCTCCCTTTTTCCTATTTTATCTCCTTAAAAAAAGCTAACCAATTTTCTCTCTCAAACGTCCTATTTTTTCTTTCTATTTTATCTCTATTTCTTAATCCCTTTTAAGAGATTACCTATTAGAGCAAATGAATCTTTAATCTCTCACCAAAGAGATTAAGGGATCCATTTTTACATATTACACTAGACTTGCCCTATGTGAAGCCAATAAAAACTCTCAATTTGGAGATGTGGTGGAATGCATCTCCTAGGAAGGAATGGATTGGAGTAATTGTGCTTGTTAGATGTATCGACTATGTTATAAATCTGAAAAATTCTTCTCATTACCAACTATATTTGCTGGCACATGCAAAAATTTAAAAATGAGTCTGTTTTTAAACTTAAAGATTTATAATATCAACAACAATAAATTTTACCAACAAAGTTAATTGGCACCTACACAACTAAAACTTGCTGGTTCCTACTTAATTTTCGTACAAATTTTGTAAAAGATCCAGGCAAATTATTACATATTTCCATAATTGTTTTCTTCACATTCACTATCTCCATTTTTTTTGTTAGCTATTCACTATCTCAATTCACAATTACTTTGTATAATTCCTTGAGTTTTGGTTAATGAGTGAGGTTATATAACCCCCCTTATATAGCCCCTCTTATATAACCCCCGCATGTGGGGGTCTACATATAATGCATCAGGGGCTGATTTTTGGAGAAGATGTTATTCTCACTATGTGTATCATCATATTAAAAAATCAGCTCGTTGTAAAACTTCTAACCCCCTCAAATTAGCCTTTAAAAATTTGGTAAGTTTTAAATTTTTATTTTGACCGTTGATTTACAGGGGCAGATTTATGAGGTTAGAAGTTTTAGAACCGGCTGATTTCAGATAAGTATGTTCTCCTCACCATGTAAATCATTCTCTCCAAAAATCAACCCCTTAATGTATTTCATGTAAGCCCTACAAAGTGAAGGAGTTATTATTGGGCTATTTAAGGGGGCTATATATCCGGACTCTTGTTTAGTAAGGTTCAATTTATCATTTGATCAGCCTCACTTTTGTCCAATTGTCCCGTTCGGTTTGCCAAAAGGTGGGGTCCCCGTCCAACACTGATAAACTCGTGGACACGCAATTCCTATTCGGTGTTTGCTCGTGGCGCAACATTCACGCCCTTTACACAACGTGTCGATATTTTGTTCTCCCTCACTCTCTCCTTCTCTCTCTTCTTTCTCTCTCTAGCAGAAGAACCAGAAAACAAGAAGCCAAACACTTCAATTTTCTCTCTCTTCAACCATTCACAATCCAACAATTTAATCCCAATCGATCTCAAACAAAGTTCGTTCAGGCATTTATTCGAACACTTTGAACGAAACTTTCGATCGTAATCGAATTTGAAACACAAAACAGAAAACCAGTTTGAGGAAGCCTATTGAGGAGCCCTATGAAGAATGTCGTTACGAGCCTTAATAAGCGGCGTATCATTTCTCTTACACGTCGCCATTCTGGTATTCTCTCACCAGGTACTACAATCATCTAAACGTTTCTCATTTTCAGTAACATCTAAGTTAAACAAATTCAAGCAAATGTGGTAGAATTGCAGTTGATAATTTGATTCCTGTTTACAGTTTTTGTTTGCTTGAGACACATAAACCTAATTTGGCGTTTCAATCGAATCGTATTACTTGTAATGTTCTTTAAGACTGATACATGTGGTAATCGATTGTCCCAACTTTCTGTTTTCCAGGATTTCAATTAGGTAGAAACTTAGGAGTTTATATAAAAATTTTGGGATATGAACCCTTGGGTAGAACTTGCCCAATGCCCATGAAAACTGGCTTGCAAGGGAAGGGTACCCAAGAGCTCATATACCCACGACCAATCCCATTGTTGGCTAATGTGGGATTATAACATTTTTTTAGCATAATTTGTTATAATTTTTTGGATCATCAAATTCGACATGCACTATAATAAACTTATGCAGTTACGCTAGCTCTCTTGAGTAAATAAATGAGGCATTGTTAGTTGTTAAATACAAAGTGATATTTCATTTTCCTTCTGGTGACCAATTGGATTTCCCAAGAATTTCAGAATGATTATTATGAAGGTGACTTTGTAAATGCTATTACTTGTCTAAATTAATTAAAATAAGAATAACCATCCCCTCCCTAAATTAATCTAGCTTCAATCCAATAGAAACCCTAACTTAAGAAAGAAGAAAATAAAATAGAGAAGTCTGAAACTTGATAGATTGATTAGTGATTACTGCCTGAAACCATAATAGGTTTCATATGCTCAATGCCCATCCTTAACACCCTTGGCGCCTCAGACTTTATTCCTAAACTACCCCTTGACTTCAAGTAAAAGTAAATAACATCATAATTCAAATCTAATACTATCAACCCAAATAATTAATTTTAAAACGATTGATATTGTTTCTAAATAATTAAGATTATTATTAAACCCTCAAATTATGCTGATCCACTCTGCTACTCTGCTGAAATTGAATTGTCTCCCACATCAGATTGTTGTCGATTGGTCCTGTTGAAGCAGTTTATAACTTATTTGAAGGGTCCAACCTATATGACTATGAAACTCAGATACTTCAACATGCCAACGCACAAGTCTCAACTTGATTGAAATATCAATACAGGAATCAGATGCTACATGCCAGAATTTTCCTGTCATTTTTGTACTTATGTAACTTCTGTTTATCTCTCAGTTCCTAATGGTTTTGTTAGTTCATTTACAAAGAAATATACTTTAATGAATCTCTCTTTGAATATATTACGAGCTTCATTGCAATCAGTACAGAAATTAAAAAAAAAAGTACCATCAAGGTTGAAATAGTTTAAGAGCTTAAGCAACACTTAGTTTAAACAAATTATAATGACTTATGGGATTCCCGTATCCAATTTTTATTTGTCACCGAATGGAGCTGTATTGTCATTCGCAATACAAATGCCCTTAAAGATCTATGACTGTGCTTGGTATGCCGTGAATTTTTATGAATATTCACGGCCAAAATTCCATTCCATGTGCTTTGGTTGTGGTTGTCATTCGCTATACGGATGCCCATATTTATCTATATCTTTAAGTAGGGGATACTGCTACTGGTAGTGAAGCTTTCCCACATAACATATTTTATTATTATTTTTTTTGGTCATTGCTCGTTGAAATAAAATGAATTCTTCATAGTCGCACTTCATATTCTATTTGTATTATTTTCCTTTTGCAGCTTTACAACATAATAATGCATCCAATGCAATTTTGTGGAAGAATAACATCATGATTGGCTTAACGAATATTGAGATTGGAAGACAAAAAAGTTCTGGTTTGTTTTCAGCGTACTTACTACAACATCACTTGTAAGTGCATCTCTCTCTCTCTCTCTCCCTCTCTCCCTCTACCCATTAGCTTTTTCCATTTATTACAACTAGATCATATCATTAGTCCTTTTAGTTTTTATTTCTCAATTATACCAAAGAAAAAGAGTTGTTGAAGGTGCGAGCCTGCAAAGTTGGTAAGATTTGCGAGGGTTGGTATCACAGATTGGGTTGGACCCACCTTCACCTACTTAGTTCCAATCACTAATCCATCTGCTTATTTGTTTGTGATTAAGTTAGCGAAGGGTCATTTATGTAATTTTACACTTTATGTATTTACATCTGCATATAACTGGAATATCTATGCTTATTCTCTGGCGTTGTGTAGTTAACTGATAAAAAGACGCACAAGATGTGTTTCATTTGGCCAGAGAATACTTTCTCTCTAAGATGTTTTCTCCCTTCTTTTCTCTCATTTAAGACCCTAATCTCTGACATGGTACCAGAGAATCTGCATTGACTGCAATGGGGGTTCTCCTTCTATTACTATTGGTGATTGTGATCACCATGTGTTGTTGTAGTATGGGTCAATAATATGTTGATTTGGGCTTATATTTAGTTTACTTGCTACCAACAAGTGTTGTTTAACATGGAAGAAGTTAGCAATTTAGAATACCTATTGAGCAGTTGGCTCTAGCTACATCTTGTGTTGTACTCTTGATTGTGGTAGTAGTGGAGGTCGCTTTCGATATAATAGTGGTTGGGGGAGTATTAAATGCTATATCTACTCTTTATCAGTTTAGTGTCTGTGCTTCTGAGGCATGTGATGTTTGTGCAGTTTCTCAACTGGTTTTACTAGCATCCATGGTGAGAGGCCGTCCGCAGAGTATGCCAAGTTAAGAAAGGAATCATTGGAGAGTGAATTCGGGCATGCACTCGGAACTTATAGCTCCAGTAGTCTTTCAGCTTATTACCGTTTTGGTCCATTCTTGGCTTTGTATAGAGCAGCCATTATCTCATTTCAGGTGGCAAAATTAACTGTATGGCACTTTTTTCTTAAAGACATACGTAGCCGTGCTGTTAAGGTATCATTTGTTATTCACATCCTCTTTGTTTCTTATGGACTGTTTAATTTTATGTTGCCTTCCGCTGGACTAAGGCATGGGAGACCATGTTAATGATGGTTATGACGAACTTCGTGGTTAATATAATGTTGTGCGCTTTCCAATTGCCAAAAGCTGCAAAACATTCTAAAATATTTGAGCTATGTAGTACATTAGTATGTCATCTTGTGCGCTATCCAGTTGCCCAAAGCTGCCAACATTTCTAAGACATTTGAGACAGTGTTGGAGGGTTTAGGAAGTTGATTTGTGTTTTTATGTTTTAAATTTTTGTTGGGTTAAAATTAAGCAGTAGGTTTAGTTTGTAGGTCTATAGAAAGGAAGGTAGGATGAATCTTAGATGTCTTAAGTTTAATTGCTGAGTTGGATTAATACAGTTATTAGAATACTATGCTTCACTCTGACACCTTGGGTATTGCTTGATTTGTAAGTGCTGTTGCTTTCTTCTTGAAGGTCTTCCGTGTACGGTTTCCATTCTCTCATGTTTCGATTATCTAGCTGCTCTCAGTAACGTATTTTCCAACTATTAATGGTTCTGGAGGATGGTCCACCATGATAACCTTAGCTCCTATAATAATAATTTTATTCCACCTTTCAAACTAACCTAGGTTATTACATATTCTTGTTTGAAGAAAATACCACTAACTGACAAAAGAGTATTAAGAAGTTTCCTTGAGAAAAAGAGAAGGATTATGTTGCTACGATAAGTGGGCTTGAGAAGTTTCTAAGGATGAGCTTTACAACCTCAGCAGTCAGCATAAAATAGTGTTTGTGTTCCCTCACCTGTTATGTGTCAAAGACTCAAGTTAGAAAATGTAGAAAATGATTAACAGTTTTGATTCCCCAATGTCTATATTGCTTGCCATCACTCTTCTCTGTCAGAATAAGTGGGAATTTGAACAGAAGCTTAGCTATCCATCTTACTGCAATTTTGCTACACCTTCTAAGGAATTGTTTTGTGTACATCCTTAATTTGGTTGAACCATCTAAGATTGTGACTGGAGCATATGATGGAGGAAAGGTAATTCACCTCATCCACTTTTTACGGTAAGGTGATTAAATTAAGATAAATTAACAAAGCCCCACTTTATGAGAATGGCCATCTACGCCAGTGGGCACTTGCATAGTTGCATGCAATCAACTTCATACAAACTCACTCATATGCAACAGTCCCCTCCTTTTGGGTCATCAAGTCTTCAAATATTAGACCCTCCTTTTTATTGACATCCCATGAGTATATTATAGAATCCAGAGACGTAAGTCAATCAGTGCATTTGACAATGGAAGAGCGGATTGGAATTATTTACCATTTATGTGGGCATCAGGAATATGAACGAAGCCGTTAATGTTCCTGCAACCATGGCAGGCCCTGCATGAACGTGCTCATTTCTGTAGTTTTCTGTATAAAGTGTAAACATCTAGGATTATGACTGCTCTTAGGCCTATTAAAAAGCAAGGCTAGTGAGCAGTATGTCAGTGCACTTGACAATGAAAAAGTGGATTTGGCAGCATCTTGCATTTGAGTGTCAGAAAATCTGGCAGCTTAAGTTCTGATCATGAGAAGGTATATAAGTTACACTGTTGTGGATGATTTTTACTGCAACTGATCCATATTTTTGTGGAATATTTTGAGCAAATCATGTTTGCAAGTCAACACTACATCTGGAAAGAGACTTGTTATTCTGTGAATGGTCTAGGTTGTTTTGTTGTCTTTATAATGCATGCATAGTTCTAGGCTTCTAGCAAAACTAACATTGATACAATAACTGCCGAAGAAAAAATTCAATTGATACAAGACCATCTTTTACTGCAGATTGACGCTTTTCAAGTTATTTTAGTTTGTTGGTCTCTTTCTGTTCTTACTATGTTTAGTTCTTTGCAGTTCAGAGAGACTCTAATCCGTTTGGGGCCTTTCTATGTGAAGGCAAGTCACTTTCTGTTTGCTCTGAAAGTACTAAATGAGAATTGGTGACATGTAACATATTAATATATATATATAGTGTGTGTGTGTGTGTGCACATTGCGCCACTATTGCACCATGATTTTGTGAGGACCACATGGAGATGATCCAGGGGCTGTAGATCATCATATCTAGAAATCAGCCATTCTAAAACTCCTAAACCCATCAAAAGTTTATCGGACATCAATGGTAAAAAAAGATGCCTAAAATTTGCTAATTTTTTAAGGGTTGGTTTGAGGCGGTTAGTAGTTTTGGAACGGGGTGATTTTCCGATGTGATGATCTACATGGTGAGGAGAACATCTTCACCGGAAATCAGCCCTTGGATTTTGATGCAATTTTATTATTAGATCATTACTGGATTTTCTTTCTTGGATAAGTCAGAATCTTTGCTTTGGATTTACAGCTAGGGCAGGCTCTAAGCACTCGGCCGGATATACTTCCTTCTGTTTACTGCCAAGAACTTGCCAAGTTACAGGTATATTAGTTTCCTTGTCCTGTTTCTCAGGTTTAATGCAAGGTGAATGTATATATAAATTGATCGATTAAGAATGCTATCTGCAGATTCTATTTTAATAGTGACTTCTTATACTTGCAATTGAAATTTCTTTTGTTTCGCTCATAGGATCAAATACCCCCCTTTCCAACTCATCTTGCCATAAAGTCTATTGAGTCTCAATTGGGTGTTCCAATTTCTCAAATATTTGCGGACATAAGCTCTGAACCAATTGCAGCAGCATCCTTGGGGCAGGTCTATAAAGGTTGGAATTTAATTATGCACGTGAGGATTGTATGTCCTTCAAATTATGTTGGCATTTCTTGCTCTCATGTATTCTGAAGTGTTTCCTGAAGGATGCACGTATAATATATTGTTCTCTATGTTTAGATACTTGCTTTCGTTGTTTAATATCTTGCAGCTCATCTGCACTCTGGGGAGCTTGTGGCTGTTAAAGTACAGAGACCTGGTATGTCACTCTCATTGACACTTGATGCCCTACTATTTCATATGATTGGAGGCCAGTTGAAGAGATTTGCTAAGGCTCGGAAGGATCTTTTGGTTGCAGTCAACGAGATGGTGAGCTGTCATTTCCTTTCTTGCTTTTCTAAGATTACAAGAATGCTCAGTCAATAATATTATTCAAAAATTTCCTATTCCTCCTGGCATTCTGGACTTTGGATATGCAAACTCATACTCAAATATCCCATTTAGTTTACATCTTTCTAACTATATATGCATCCTACTTTGGATCAATTTCTGCAGATATTTTTGCTTTAGGCTGTGTTTGATTGCACTTGATTTCCACGGAATTAGGTTAGTTTCGTGGAAACAACACAAATTCCGTTGTTTATTTGCAATTTGAATTCCATGGAACTATGGGCCCAGTGGCCCAATCACTTAAAGGCATGACAAATAGTTAGTTTTCAACGTAATTCCATAGAATAAGCATTCCCCTCCCCCCACCACCACCACTACACCACACACACACACACACACACGCACACGGAATACACTTCCGTTGAACTGGTGGAAATGAATCTATTTCTGCGGAACACATTTCTTTGCAATCACACACAGCCTTAATTGCTTGGCAACCAACTTCATCCAAGTTCTCAGTTCTCTAATGTGAAATCTTTTTTGATGATCCTCCATCTTCATATTACCTCTGATATGAAATTTCCAAGTAGAAGAAAGCTAATTATTTAAGCTATGAGTCAGTTATTAAGGGCATTCTGCCATTGACCGATGATTTACGTGATTGGATGATCATAATTGGCAACCATCATTTCTGTCACAGTAGATTGGACACTCAGAACAATATGGTGCATGGTCTAGGAAAAGTCGCTTGTAGGTAGGAATATACATAAAACTTAATGTGACTGATAAATCATAAACATGTTCTCTTTGACATTTTTCTGGATGGTCAGAGAACATGACAATTGGTCCGGAAAGAAACATTGCTTTTTTGGACCATCAGAAAATATATTTTGAATGGTCCAGAAATATGGTTAAATAGTCATAATATGTTTTCTCACATTGTCTTTGCTCAGTCAGAAAATATGTAATGAATCAACATGGGTTGGGTTTTCAAGATCTTCTACTTAGGGTTCATTTAGTTGTTGGTCCCATCCCCTTAATGCATTCTATGTTTGGTGGCATTCTGTAGGTAGAGTTCCTTAGGATCTACCCTCTAGGTTCCTTAGATCAGCTTCACTAGTATGGATCATTTGAAATGTCTCTTATCATCTCTTCATTGGAGGGGCTGTCACAAAAGAAGTTTATCTCTACTTCGTTATTTGCTTAGAGGGCGTTTGGGAACCAGAAGCAATAAGTTAAAAATTAGTAGAAGCTTGTATAATAAACTACTAACTTTTAAGTCAATAAGACAGTAAGTTAGTATGGCAATGTAACTTGATGAATAGTCAAGATTATTGGATTTATTGCAAAAAAAATAAAATAAAAATACAAAATGAATTAATTAAAACGCCTAATAAAAAAGAACCACCATTAACAATTTAAAAGAAATGCAAAGAGAAGTAGGGAAAGAGGAAGAAACCCAAAAAGATCAAACAATGAACAAGGATAAATAAACCAAACCAAACCCAAATTGCAATACATAGTAAATCTGTCAAAATTTGAGAGATAATAAATATACGGGGTTGAGATTCCTTATGAAACCCATTCATTTATTTATCAAAAATGACCTCCAAATCCTTCTGTATTCAAAAGTTCTAGTAATTTCANAAAAAAAAAACTTAAAACAAAAACCCTAAATCTAATCCGAAGAGAAGAGGAGAAAGAGAGGGAGAAAATGGAAAAGGAGAGAGAGCTTCCAGCACGTAACAACGCTTCTTCTTCTTCTTCTCCTCTTCTTCCTCTACTGTAAACCCTAGCCCTAGGTTCGTTTTTTTCTCCTTCTTTTCTTCTTCTTCTTCTTCTTTTCTCCTCTCCTCTCCTCCTCTCCTCACGACTGTCAACAAGAAACCAACAACAGTTTTTTTTTTTTTATAAATCAGCAACAGTTTTCAATTAAAACTAAACTAATTTTAAAAAACCACTTGTTTTAAAAAACCATGGGCTGTTTTAAAAAAACCATGGGTTGTTTTTAAAAAGCATGGCTGTTTTTAAAAAAAACCATGGGTTGTTTTTAAAAACCATGGGCTGTTTTTTTTAAAACCATGGGTTGTTTTAAAAACATGGGTTGTTTTTAAAAAGTATGTTGTTTTTAAAAAGCAATGATGGACTGTTTTTTAAAAACCAACTCTTGTTTTACAAAATAATATATAATATTGTTATTTTATTATTGATTATTTGAAAATCTTGAGAGGAGAGACTCGGCAGGGATCGGCCTGACTCGGGGATCGGACCTTGGCCGAGTCTGATCCGAACCCGAGCCCGACTACTTAGGTAGGGAAAGAGGAAGAAACCCAAAAAGATCAAACAATGAACAAGGATAAATAAACCAAACCCAAATTGCAATACATAGTAAAAGCAAGAAAATCTGTAAAAATTTGAGAGATAATAAATATACGGGGTTGAGATTCCTTGTGAAACCCATTCATTTATTTATCAAAAATGACCTCCAAATCCTTCTGTATTCAAAAGTTCTAGTAATTTCATCTTGGAAACCATCCACCTTCACTCCTCCTTGTAACAAATCTTTTCAACAAATCAAACCCACCAATTTCCTCTCTTATTTGACTCAGATTCTTAGTCCTAACGGTACCCTATTCTAATCAAGGTTGTCAACCCTATTTAACCTAGGGTTAATCATTCTAACTTCCAACCCCAATTTGAACTAGGGATTTTAATCTGCAACCCAATTCTAACTTCTGAAAAATGGCGATGATTTATAATAAGAAGAATCGAAGAGAGGATGAAGAAAAAGATAGAAAACATTGACTTACAGGTGTTTAAAATTCTTCTGAACTTCACAGTTGTCGACTCCCTCAACTTCAGATCTCTCGGCCACCACCTTACCATTGTTGTCATCGTTGTTTCCATCACCGTCATCACCGGCTACTTCGTCACAATCGACACGGTGATGAGAGCATGAGGTTCACGGTGAAGAGAGAAAATGATGTCAAGATGAAAGGAAAAAAAGAAAGAGACTGAGTAATAACACGAGAGTCGAGGAGAATTTGCTTCTTGTAGAAGTCAGAAGCAAAAAAATTTTGCTTCAAAATGAAGTAGCTTTTCGACTTCTAGAAGTCGTTTTTATATTGTGTATGCATTCTTACTTTTTTTGCTTTTCGAAAAGCAACTTCTTAAGGTGTTTCCAAACACCCTCTTAGTTTTTTAGCATACATTTTATTTGTTTGTTTGTTTGGTTTTTTTTTTTTCCTCACCTTCCCGAATAAAGTGGCATATCAAAAAGTAGTTTCTTTACTGCCGACTTAGTCTACTGAAAATGACTAGTCTACCTTCATTTACATTTTTATATTGGCGTTTTTTAGGTCAGAATGTCTTGATTTCTCAGTTGGCCAAGATATTGGATTGGAACAAGATTCTAGTTCTTGCTGTAGTATCTCTTTGAAGAAAAGACCTTATTTGCTCATATAGAAGGCCGAGGCACGACCAGTTGTTTCAAAGGTGTTAGTTGGCGGTTGTTGCAGTTTTACATCAACCAATGGAGCACACCACTAAAGTCTCATTTTCTCTTCCAAGGGGAAGGGAAGGGAGGGATGTAATGGAAGTCATTACTTATAAGCTTATGTAAGCTTAGATCTAGCACTTTCCTTTTTCCTATTTCTTTAATAAGAGAGAAATTTTCTGTCTTAGCGACTGGGTCTCTTTTTGTTTGTTTGGTGTTTTGGTTTTTGTGGATGTTTTAGATACAGTTTCTTTTGTATTGGTCTCTGGAATTTTGAATTGTTGGGGTGAAAATGGAGGAAAATGAGAGGAGGTTGGTTTAATAGGAGATTCTGTTTTATGATTTGAACTGTTTTTCGTACTCTTTCATGAGGTAGATTGGAACTGGAAGAAGGTTGAGAGAGGAAGGGATGGAGTATGCGAGGAAGATAAAAGAGGGTAGTTTTTTTTATTTCATTGTCAAGATCAATAATGTAAGGGTGGCTGTAAATTTTTTTTATCCACTGATGACGGAGTCCTATTAATATGCCATATTAACAGAAATAAATCAAACAATCCTTATTTTATTCTATTTATCTGCCTTTTATTCTGTGTGACTATTGTCAAACGACATGCTTATCCATATCTACAGGTTTTACGTGAATGGGCAGGTCAGGCACATGTTTGAAGAAATTGATTACATCCTAGAGGGTCAAAATGCTGAGCGCTTTGCCTCTCTCTATGGTTCCTATCCAAGTAACTTCTTTAAGCTCAAAGTTAAATTGTGTTTTTTCTCTGGAGAATATGTAGACCTGATGGACATTATCCATAGTGATGTTTTATTTATGACCCATTGATTTATTCATGTAGACTGCTCATTTGGGCTTTGCCCCATGCAATTGGTCATCTCCAGTTGAATGGAATCTGTTGCTTAGTCATATTTAGGCTGTTCATTGAGATTGATAGATATCCAGACCATCAAACAATCTAGTTTTATCCTCACAACGCCACTATGGATTGGAAATTTTATAATCTTAATGGAGATTATCTTGGCCATAATCATGGAATATGGATTTCATGGTGGGTGTTTGATTAAGTTAAGTTTGTTGTTTCTTGAGTTTCTGATACGAAGTTTAGCAGAAATGGATTTTGATTGATAGGACGGGATCAGAATAGTCAAGAAAGAACATCAACTGCAGATGTTGTAGGGAAGAAGAAGGTAACTTATATTAAGGTGCCGAAAATATATTGGAACCTTACACGAAAGGCCGTACTTACAATGGAATGGATAGATGGGATCAAGCTTACAGATGCGGATCGCTTGAGCAAAGCCTCTTTGAATCGGAAGGAGTTGATTGACCAGGTATTTGATATTGATGACTTCTCAATTTGTTGTAGTTTTATTTTAGTAAATAAGGATAAATTTATGATTGAAAAACAGAACCATGATTCTTTAATCCATTGCTAACTGACCTGGCCATCTGATTTTGTTTCTAACTTTGGGATACAAATGTTCATATCACTCCATCTTTTATACAACTTCCTACCGTCTTCAAACACGTTATTCCAAGATCTAATCTACCGTCCAATTGAGTGCAATGTTATTGTCTACTTCCTTGGGATGTGTCGTAAACTTTAAAAAATTGAAACTAGTATATTGGTCTTAACACAGGGAAAAAAACATCTGAAGGCTCATGCTTAGTACAATGGTACAACTCGTTTAGGGTGTAAACTCTACACTACTTGCCTAACTCCATCAGATGCTCACATGAAATGATGTTTCAACAAGGAAAACAATGAAAAAAATCACTTCAAAGCTTGGGAATAGAGTATGCAGAGTTGCAACCAGCAAAAATTGTTCTAATCTTCTTCAAAAAACTTGATACTGTTACAACCCTAAATATCTTTTATAGGTAAACCACAAATCTCTAATCAACTTTTGATCTCAGCCCTTCATTTCTTCTAATTTGGACCCTTAAAACAGAACTCCAGTAATAATATTTTAGCTAGACCGAAATACACGCAACTGATCACATTACTTTTAAAGATATTTGCCTAGACAAATTACCAACATAACAGACAAGCAAGCTCCTATGTGCTACGGAGCTGTACAAGTGACATTAATTTGACCCAAAAATCACTCTTTGGGTGACCTGTTTTGGGTGGTCCCACCACTCTAAGAAGTAAGAACATGGTAGCAGTGGCTCTAACTGCTGTATTGGCTTCTACTGATCATGCCAGCGCCATCCAGCCTACAATATATGCTATAAGATCCTTCATATGGTTCATCCCAAGAGAAAATAGAAGCCAACTTATAGGACAGTGGGATACAGTGAAACCTAAACTAATTTGTAGCACCCTTATGCCGTAATTCTCCAATATCATACTTCCTCTTTGGAGTGATACGAAGAACACCACGTGTACACTTAGAGTGGCACGTGGGCGTCCGGAGTGCTGCGTGGGCACCCACGAACACACCCAAGAAGCTTGGCATGCCATAAGGGCAACATCAAGGGGCCTGTAGACCAAAATAGCACCTGAATAAATGAGTTCGCGAAGGAACCTAAGCCACGGGGGATAGGCAGAAGGTAAGGGTTTGGCGGTCACTATAAGGAAGCTTAAGGGTAGGGATTGGGGGAGTTGACACTCAAAATGCCCGAACAGGATCACTGCCCTTAGAATGGGACAGAGCGTGGAGAGGCACTTGTGCAAAGATCCTGACAGAAACCATTCTCCCCTGTCAAGGATCTTCCGTATCAATCATGGGAAATCAAGGTACGTGTGAGATGGCAGAAAATGGCTACCACTCACCTAAGGCCACGTGTCTGGACGATCGTGGGTGCCCTCTAGCAGGCCGGCCAACACTGCACCACGATTTGGTGGCAAGGGGGACCACCACACACACGACCGACATGTGCTCCCAATGAAGAAGGTTCAACGTGCATCTTCACCGAGGAAAAAGAGGGAAGGGAACTATAAATAGAGGCCCCTTTTCCTGTTCAAGGCAGAAAAGCAATCTGCCAAAGGCCAGCTCTTTTCCTGTGAAAACTCTCACCTCTGTTCCATCCTCCTTCCTTCCTTCCTCATCCAAACTCTCCCTTTCCTCCTTTTGGTGAGTGGTATAACAACTCTGGAACGGTCAACTCTGTGGTTTAGGGCAGGGTTCGGGGTTGCCTGTGACTCAGCAATTCCATCTATACGCATTACTCTTCAGATTCATCAATCACCATGCCACATCATCACCCTTGAGAATTTACCCAGTACATATGACCGTTGTGAAGTGCTGCCAACGACAGCTCTGAATTGATCATGCCAGTGCCATCCAGCTTACAATATGTGCTATAAGATCCTTCATATGGTTCATCCCGAGAGAAAATAGAAGCCAACTTGTAGGATACAGTGAAACCTAAACTAATTTATAGCACCCTTATGTTGTGATTCTCCAATATCATACTTCCTATTTGGAGTGATGGCGAAAGCATGGGATTTCCAATCCTAGACCTCTAATCCTTAACTGGAGAATTGTTCCATCTATTAAATTACTATGATTGCTAAAGATCTAAAGCTGCAGTTGGTTGTGTTTTGCTCTCATCCTCTGCATGTGAATACATCTTTACATGCTTACAGAGGTATTTCTCTCCAAGGTTTTTCTATATTGGATTTTTCGAATAATGCTAAAAACTTTAATTACTTCAGTTCTGTTTTTTTTTCCATTGACACTGCAGAGGGTAAGTCTAATTGCATTGATTTTGTTGTGTAACACAGAAAAAGCTACCGTAGTTAGTGTACTATACAGCTTGAGTTCTTTTTCTTATTTTATTTGGTCTGGCAGGGACTTCATTGTTCATTGAGACAATTGCTTGAAGTGGGGTTTTTCCATGCTGATCCCCATCCTGGAAACCTAGTTGCCACGAAGGATGGATCTCTTGCATACTTTGACTTTGGAATGATGGGAGATATTCCTCGCCATTACCAAATAGGGCTCATACAAGTGGTAAGCATTCTTTGCACCAGTTTTGTACCAAATAGAATACCTGCAACTTTCTTCATGTTAGCTTCTTGTGGTTATTGTGGACATATACTCATGACTTGTTTTGTATTTTCCAAGTTAAATTCCTTGTGCTGAATTCACTTACCTAATCATTAATGTCATTATGCAACTTTTGTACCCCAAGAGGAAAAAAGTATTACACCTTGTCTGCACTCAAATAGCGCTATATCTGTGCTTCTTTGCTTTTGCTATGCATTCCAACCTTTGTATTAGATGTACTTGTAACTGTTCGTGACTTCTTACATCTTTCAGCTTGTGCACTATGTTAACCGCGATTCTCTGGGCTTAGCAAATGACTTCCTTTCTCTGGGATTTATCCCTGAAGGGGCTGATATACAGTCAGTTTCAGATGCATTACAAACATCCTTTGGCGATGGGACCAGACAATCCCAAGATTTTCAGGTTTGCTTAATTCTTCTTTTTTATTTAGTCATATATAATTCGAGGTTGTTTTCGTTGTATGACTCACATTGAAGACAGCTAACAGACCTAAGAGAAGGGACTAACTGTTTAAGTTCTCAACAGATGCATGGCAATAAAGCATGGTTCTGTTTCACATTTTCCACGATGTAGTTTGATAGGAAGAACTTTTTATTATTACAAATTAGGTTCTGAATCAATGAGCAACAATAAAGAGAAGCCTAACCTTCTAGGGATCACAGACACAACGATATATTTTCAGCAGATTTTTAAAAAGTAGAAAATAAAGAAGTTCCGATCTGTTTCTGCATCCAATATCAGGGCATAATGAACCAACTATATGATGTTATGTACGAATTCAATTTCTCTCTCCCTCCCGACTACGCACTGGTAATAAGAGCTTTGGGATCATTAGAGGGAACTGCCAAAGCATTGGATCCTGATTTCAAAGTTGTAGAGAGTGCCTATCCTTTTGTTATTGGGAGACTTCTTGCAGATCCACATCCTGATATGAGGAAAATATTGAGGCAGCTTCTTATCCGTAACAACGGCTCCATCAGGTGGAATCGGCTGGAACGCCTGGTACACCATCTCTTCCCTGTTGTTTTGCTATTACATGCAAATTAACTTTTATTTATGCTATTCGTTATGCACCATTTTTCATTCTGGTTGGGATTGTAACCGATGACATCCCTAGCTGATACCATCTAACCCACATTATTATGTGCGTAGACTTGTAACCATCTGATCTAGTGAAATCTTTAGAAGGAAAGAGTCCAGAGATCAAAATTGAAACTGGTTGACTTCTGACTTTGTGTGGATCTCACAAAGCAGCTGGTGAAGCACCACATTGTATTGTATCCTATCTCCCTCTTTCGGCCTGCTAGCTGCTAGGGTCTGTTGATTCCACAGATATCCTCTTTATATCACATTGAGGATCCAGAAAATGTCCTCCTAAATGTTCTTTCGTTGTAAATGATATCTCTCTATATTACTCTGTTTCAGGTTGCAGCAATCTCTGAACAAGCCTCTGAATCAGCCGAGGAACCTTTTGATAGCCCTGCAGGAAATGCTTCGGGATGGAAATTCTTTGACATGCGTTCTGTTGTGGCTGCAACAGAAGATCTTTTTCACTTCATTCTATCTGAAAAGGGTTGGAGGGTGCGGGTTTTCCTTGTTCAGGACATAATTAGAGCAGCTGATGTCTTTCTACAGGACGAAGTTCTTCCATGCATCTTGAATGAGAAGTTGCAAGAGAGAGAAACACAAGATGAGGTAATTACAGTCTACAAACCCAAAAATCATATATAAGTCCCTTGCAGTGATTTCGGGCATCTGGGGTCAAGAGGGTTTTCAGAAAGTTGATGTTGCTTATGAACTGCTACGTCACTCGAATTCATAACCCTTCTTAGCAATCACCTGTTTTATTCTCTTTAATACGTGAATTTTATGGGGCTTTTTTTTGAGAAATTCTATAAAACACCCATATTTCTCAAGCTGCGTAAAGTTCACGAATTATATGGATAAATCATTCTTTACGAAGGAGTTACTTCTATATTATTTTTGAATTATTTAAGAACATATTTTGAAATACAAAAAACATTTATTATTGATTTCTGGGAAGGGATCAGTCGACACATGAAATTTGACACCCCAAAAACACGTCTGTGGGGCCCACATTGGAGTTGATCAAGGGCTAATTTTTAGTTAGAATGTTTTTTTAACCATATAGATCATCTTTACAAAGGAGTTACTTCTGTATAGTTTTTTAATTATTTAAGAACATATTTTGAAATACGAAAAACATTTATTATTGATTTCTGGGAAGGGATTGGTCGACACATGAAATTCGACACACAAAAAACACGTCTGTGGGGACCACATTGGAGATGATTTTTAGTTAGAATGTTTTTCTAACCATATCGATCATCTTTGCAAAAAATCAGGTCTTTCTAAAACTTCTGACCCAATCAACAGTTGGTTGGAAATCAACCAAAATTTAACAGTGACTGAGCAATATATTTTACCGTTGATTTCCAACCAACTTTTGATTGGGTTAGAAATGGTCTAGTTTTTTGTGAGGATGATCTACATGGTTAGGAGAACATCTTCACCAAAAATCACACCTTGTATCATCTCCAATGTGGTCCCCACAAACATGTGTTTTGTTATGTGTCAAATTTCATGTGTCGTTCCTCCCCTTGTTTTCTTGCTGTATATTATATATTATTTTGATCAGTCAAAATTTTCACCCAAATTTGTTGACACCGTCACACCAGTCCTGTTATTTACTCAAAATTTTCGCTTATCTTATATTTACTGGTATGTCGAATTGCTAAAAAGGTCCAGAGCTAACAAAATATTCAATGTGGTTTAGTTTTATTTGTGTTCTTTTTTTCGCAGGGACCTGCAACGATAACAAGGATGGTAAATGGGTTTCAATCTTTCCAGCGAGCAGTAGAGTTAGCCCCAGCAGTGTGGGCAGCGATGCTAATACGCCTGGCAGTAAAACCGGAGATTCATCGGTTTTTAACGGATATAATTTGTGCTTTGGCCAAGCATTCTAGTAAAGAGCTACCAGAAGCTTTTTGTCTTTGTATATCTAAACTTCTTCATAAGTTGGAGACAAAGAACAGATCTGATGATTTGTGAAGTAAAATCTAGCACTCCTGGAATTTATGCTAGTACTTGCTGGTGGTACAAATTTGTATGGCAATTTCCAATCTCTATTAAGATGAGGTCATTCTGAAGATTCAGTTTTCTCGTGTGCATCGCAAGACGAAGTCGTGATGCCTGAAGTTAAGGAGAGCTTGGGAGAGCTTGTGATCTACGACCGTGGGTGGCAGCTCCTTAGACTGCAGTCACTGCACTACCTTCCTGTCGACACAACAACACAATATCAACGACACACAAAGAGAAATGCTATTGCTGCGGACTACAGGTAGTAATCTCAAAGTTACATGTTCTGTAAATGAGCTTTGGGGGAAAAATGCAAAACAAAACAAAATGTAAAGCTTCAAATATGGAGGATTTTTCATTTTGAATTGCATTCGGAAGTGCATGATTTGAATCTCTTAATTTGGGTCAATCTGAGGTGATCAAGTTCATTGTTAGGCGTAATTTTTGTTTGGGCTCTGGTTTGTCATGTTTGGTGTAACCGTGTAGGGTTGTCAACAAGTTGGTTTGGTTTGATATATTGAACTTCCTGGAACTGAAATTTGTTAAGGAAGTCGGTTCTGGTTCTAATACTCAAATAGGTCGAACCGGAACCTGGATAATTGGTACTGGCTTTGAGGGTCTTGGGTTGCTTATTCTGATTATTCTAAGTTTAATTTTGTGTAAAATTGAAAGTAATACAAAAAATCGGCATTTATAAGTCGCTCCTGGTTCCTTTCATCTGCTTCCATTGGATATCAAAGTACATAGAATCATTATTAGCAATCTCTGGTTTTTAGTGGTTCGACCTCATGTTACTTCGTGGTTCGAGTACTGAAATGTGGAACCAGAGCTGGGGAAAATCAGTGAGATCTTTTTTGTAAAAATTATTTTCAAACCCTAGTTTCCAAGGATCTGACCTTCATATTTGATAACCTAGACATGACTGAGGTACGGTTGAAACGGTTCTAAGTTGGAACCCTAATCTACTCTTCACATATCAAAAGAAAACATGGGATTTTAGTAATGAACAGCTAATAACTTGCCTCATGATCTTTTGACTTAATTAATAAAGGAATTTGAAGCTCTTGAATAAAAGAGAATATAGTAGATAGTTTTGATTTCAATAAAATTAATTATGTTTGATCTAAAAGAATATATTCTTAAAGAGTTCATAAAAACTACTAAATCCTCCAAACTGTCTGGACCCTCATTCTTATAAATGTCCTAACCTTATCCACACTATTGATTGAATCTTATTCTCCATTCCATTGAAAATTAGGGCAATCTATTTGTTAAAATACTTTTAAAGTTCTAAAAAGTTTGTTTTATATTATAATAAGAAATGAGTTTTGGAGTTATCAAATTTCTTTTTGGTCTTATATGTCTCTTTTTTACTTTTTTGAGTAAATTTACATTATATAAAACATAAATTTAGTCGAAAGATGAAATATTCTTTTAAATTTTTTTTTTAAACAAAAGATTAAGGTGAATGCGCACATATGATATTCATTTTTTGACAATTATAATAAGTTTATTGTCTATTAAAATAAGAAATTAAACTATGTCCTAAGAATAAACAAAAAATTAAGGTGAATGGACTCTCTTTATGCTTTTCAAGAATGCTTTTAGTAACGGGATGCATTACGCTTTAGAAAGGCATCAAAGAAATCTCTCACATGTGTCTTCTTTGATGGAGTTTTAAGAATAATAAGAATGGTAGGAGACCACTTGTTAGAGTGGTTGGAATAATGATTGTCTAAATTGTACGTTTTGGTATTAAATCCTGCAAAGGTGATTCATCTTTAAATTAAATCTAATTCAAAAAAAAAGAATAATAAGAATGTTGCAATTGTTTCTTAAATTTTTTTTTTGGGGTTTTATTTCTTTTAAGTTGTTTTTGTTAGACAAATTTGGGAAAATAAACTGTATTGCCTGATACCAAATTTGAAAACGATCGCTATAACGGTGTAACGGTAGGGAGCCGTTACAGTTATAACCATTATAACAGTTTTGAGGCCTAAACTGACATTTATGTTAATCAGAAAAACACTATAATAACGGAAAATAATGGACGTTATAACGAAAATTAATGGGGTTTTAATTTTTAGAAATAGATTTAATAAAATAATGGTTGTGATAACCGGTATAATGGTAAAAAAAGGTCATGAACTCGATCATCGTAAAAAAAACTCATTATCAAATAACGGTGTTATAGTGATATAAGAGTTATTACTGTTATGACAGTCTTTTTTTAAACATTGTATGTTACTTTCGAGTTGTTTCAAGCCAATTGGTAAACTAACCTTAACATGCCACGATTTGCCAAACCTGTCAAAAATAGAGATATGCACAATTTATTCTAATTCCTGAAGAACTCCTATATGAATCATTAAAATGTAATGTTTTTTCATCAATTTTTATGTGAAAAAGAACCCCTATTTGATCTATACTAATCAATACATTTATTTATACTATATTACTATAGCAAAAACCTCTGATGTGACAGTCTATGATATCCACATTGCATTCCATTCTTTCATAGTGCCACCTCAAAACTGCCACTTCAGCAACAGTGATAACATTTACTAACCCAATTGATTAGTTACAAATTTAATGAGCTTTAGATGCATTTCTAATTTAATGTGTTCCTAATCCAATTTAATGATTTCTATCTAATAAAAGAAAAATATAGTAATAGTGTCTCTCTCTGTATTAAAAATCATTACGTTACAAATCATCAATCAACCCATGCTTAGAGCATCTCCAATGCAATGTGGATGTGGTAAAATAAGACTGCCACATAGAAAAAATACACATTTCTCAAAAAAAAACTCCTCAAATATTAATGTGAAGACACACTTTTAAACTGAGTTGGCAGTGGAATGGAATACTATTGGTGGAATGGATGTGAAAAACGAGGACATTGTGAAGTTGAATGTCTAGAATTTGAAAGAATTAGACATTCAACTTCACAATGTCCTCGTTTTTCACACTAGTGTCTTTCCATTCCACCAATAGCATTCCATTTCATTGCCAACTCAACTTAAAATTGTATGTTCACATTAGCATTTGAAGAGTTTTTTATGGAAAGATGTGTATTTTTCCTATGTGGCAGTCTTATTTTACCATATCCACATTGCATTGGAGATGCTCTTATACTAGACACGCATAAAATGTTTCCTACATTAATTACTTTTCTAGTAACATTAATTACTTTTCTAAAACTAGAGACCCATTTTTTTTTTGATAGTTTTTAATATTACATGAGGGGAGCCTAAGGCTCGAACTCGAGACCTCCCCATAGGAGAGGGGATGCCAAGAACCTCGGATTGGCACTAGAGACCCATTTTAATATAATTTATACGTTATATTTTTTTGAAGGGGACTATTGCCCAGGTTACATTGTGGTATAGATACACGCAGTGGGCGTGTGAGAAACGCAGAGAAACCACTAAGAATATCGTCATCAACGAACGTAGGAAAGGTACCCACCAATAACAGTGTACCTATATTTATTATCAGATTACATGGGACAAACTTAACGGTAATACCACGGCCGAGAAGTTTTGATCCCAAGACCTCCCACTACCAAAGATTTATGGGAGTATTGCACAACCATTGAACCAAAGGCCCATGTGCATAATTTATACATTACATTAGATTCACACACAAAGTTTGCAGTATTATATGCCCATAAATATTACTCAAATGCTTAGAATAAAAACGATATATATGGGCTTAGCATTTTAGTTTGGAGTTTACAAGTTTCTTTATCTATTTTTATAAATCATTTTTGTTCTTTAAAAAAAAAAAGCTTTTTTGTTAATTTGTACGTGTTTTAATTTTTATCTTTTATGGATTTAGCATTTTAGTTTGAATTTCGTAATTTTTTTTTTTACAAATCCATATCACATGTTCTAAAATCAGCAAGCTAAGATTACAGATCAGATAGAAACCCGGAGTTTACTATAATAACTAATAGAGTTTTGCTAGAATAACACCAGAATTTGACACCATAATATTACATCTCTTTGTAACCTCATTTTCTTATACAATTGATTTTCTAATTAAGCCTAAATTATTTTCTTTTTTAACTTTTGTTGCCTAGCTGCCTAAATAATTTGTAGAATTCCATCATTTTCGATGATTAAATGGAAGTTGTTCATTTTATTGTAAATAAGATACAATTACAGGTTGTTGAGAAGATCAAAATCAACTATGTTGCATAATTTTACTAATCAATATTAACTGAATTTTTTTCTAATATTTTATTTTTTTAAGAAAAATTTAATACTGATAAAAAATTATTAAAAATGGAAAAATTGTTCATATAGAGTGCCTGTGCTTGGCACGAGGTATAAAACTAGTATCTATCTATCTATATTCTATTACTGTAGCAGAAGCATCTGACGTGGTGCCTAATCTATCCGTATGGCATATTCAACTCTCATTTAGGTATTTAGTTTTTTAGAAAATTGCCTTTTGTAGTTTAATTATAAATTTATGATTTACTAAATTTTTTAAAAATAAACTTTTACATAATTATATTTTTGACATAATTGACAACGCATAAAGTTTATCTCTCTAATGTCTAACCCTTCGACTCAGTTTCTCTCTCTAACTCTCTTCACACAATATTAACTCTCTCTCTCTCTCTCTCTCTCTCTCTCTCTCTCTCTTTCTCTCTCTCTCTCTCTCTCAAACAACCATCGATTGATCTACAATATGGAAACCATGCTTCCAACCCCTCTACCAAGTGGTCTTCTCTACCTTACCAACGATATTGTATAGGTATTTCTTATTCTTTCTTTTTCTTCTTTTGTTCATGTGTAGGTATTTAATTTTTGTGCTTTGCACGGGGTATAAATCTAGTATCTATCTATCTATACTATATTACTGTAGCAGAAGAATCTGACGTGACGCCTAATCTATCCGTGTGGCATACTCAACTCTCATTTAGGTATTTATTTTTTAGAAAATTGCCTTTTGTAGTTTAATTATAAATTTATAATTTACTAAATTTTTTAAAAAGAAACTTTCACATAATTATATTTGTGACATTATTGACAACGCATAAAGTTTATCTCTCTAACGTATAACCCTTCGACTCGGTTTCTCTCTCTAACTCTCCTCACATAACATTAACTCTCTCTATCTCTCTCTCTCTCTTTCTCCCTCTCTCTCTCTCTCAAATAACCATCGATTGATCTACAATATGGAAATAATGCTTCCAACCCCTCTACCAAATGGTCTTCCCCACCCTACCAACGATACTATATAGGTATTTCTTACTTTCTTTTTCTTTTTTTGTTCATGTGTAGGTATTTATTTTTTGTGCTTTACATGGGGTATAAATCTACAGAAATGCTATAGGGACTGGGCCCTCAATCTGTTTATTTATACAGATTGAGGTAGCACCCTCAATCCACCACTCATTATGTGTTGTGGGGACCACACAAATCACAATGAGTGGTAGATTGAGGATGCCACCTCAATCTGTATAAATAAATAGACTGTAAAGCCGGTACCAAAAGCATTTTCGATAAATCTAGTATCTAAATATCTATACTATATTATTGTAGTAGAAGCATCTGACATGGCACCTAATCTATTCGTGTGGCATACTCAACTCTCATATAGGTATTTATTTTTTAGAAAATTGCCTTTTGTAGTTTAATTATAAATTTATAATTTACTAAATTTTTTAAAAAGAAACTTTCACATAATTATATTTGTGACATAATTGACAACGCATAAAGTTTATCTCTCTAACGTATAACCCTTCGACTTGGTTTCTCTCTCTAACTCTCCTCACATAACATTAACTCTCTCTCTCTTTCTCTCTCTCCCTCTCTCTCTCTCTCTCAAACAACTATCGATTGATCTACAATATGGAAACCATGCTTCCAACCCCTCTACCAAGTGGTCTTCCCCATCCTACCACCGATACTGTATAGGTATTTCTTATTCTTTCTTTTTCTTCTTTTGTTCGTGAGCAGGTATTTAATTTTTCACATTTACCAATAATTGATGTTAATAGATCTATTGGATTCTTTTTCTTTGTGATAGTGAATTGGCCGAGTTGTGCCTTTTTTTTTTGTTGGGTTCAATATGTACAATCTTAGTATTTGAAGTAATGGTGGTTCTATTTTGGGTCGTTTCGGTTTAGACATAGGTACGCGTAAATATAAAACACAATATCCCTCATCAAAAAAAAAATATAAAACACAATATTCAAATTAAATTTTTAGTGGTTTCAGAATTTTTGGATTTAATTTTTACAGTTTTGTGGTGTGACACCATAAAATTGAAAATATTTTATTCAAATCGCATTAATTCTTTCACTAGTTCTTATGTTGTTTATAATACAATGTCTAATAAAAAAAAAGTAAGACCATTTGATCATGCTATGGCTATCAATGGAATAAAACCGTGGATGAATTTTATAAAGGTTTGATATTCCTAAATAAAAATTCATTAGTTGATTTTTCTATTCAAAATATAAAAATGAAAAAAATGTGAAAAATTATCAAAACAAAAAGGCACAAGAAGATGTGTACCAAGCGTACTTTGAAAATTTATCTAATTAATTACCATGAAGTGAAAAACAATTGTTCAATATTTTTATAATTTTTTTTTTTTTGGGTTTAATTAGTTTATTTTGGGTTTTCTTTGGTTCTATATTATATGTATGCAATATTACTATTGCAGAAGCGTCTGACATGGCGTCTTTTTCTATTCATGTGGCACTCTATTCTTTCAGAGTGCTACATCATAAGTAATTTGCTATGTCACCATCATTTATTACTAATTAATTCTTTCTAATTAATAAAGATTCATAGTAATTATTTATGATTACAATAATGAGTTTCAAAAATAAGAAAATTTCTAATAAAATTTCTAATAGTTGGCAATTAATACAATAATTGTAATCATTTACCAATCCTTTCTAAATACAACAAAGTCACGATTTCTATAATCAAGGGTTACTATTATAATCAATTACCTCAATTTCAATTTCCCACAACTACTCATTATTCTCTCAACCCTAATTAATTATCATCAATAATTAGGGCTTTCCACCCTTCTTTTACCATCTTTCAATTATTTAGGTTTAGGAATTTTTAATTATTTAATCATGATATTTTTCGTATTTTGAAATAAAATCCAAAGCTAAATGAAAATTTATAAAAATATATATAAAAAGAAAGATTAAAAAAAATGTCCGCGCAAAAAAAATGCCCGTGCTTTTTGCACGGGCTTTAATACTAGTATATATAATAATCAACCTCTACCCCATCCACCCCACAATAAAATTTTAATCGATTATGTGTGGATAGGGAGGTCTGCTCACACCCTAGGAACTAGTCGGATGCTCTAAGAGGCTCAGATGCATTAGATCTCAAAAAAAAAAAATCAACCTCTTCCCCATCCACATAGTATTCCCACAATCACATTACCCGCAGTCTCACCAAAAAACCGTAATAAACACATTCCAAAAACTGAAATGTTAAAAATATTTTTGAGTTAAATAAACATATCATCAACTCCCCGACTCCCTCTCCCTATTTATTCTACTTAGTAACGAGGCTCCTCCCATGAACAGTGCAACTCAACCGAGCCGCACCCAAACCACGCCACCTATCCATTTCTCCTCACTGATGCTACAAAGTAGCAATAGTAGACGCGCATAATGTATGCGTCCGTCTGTCTAATTTTTTTTAGGTTTCGTTTTTTCCACCCTACCAATCACATTTTTATTTTATTTATACATTTTGTTTACACCTGATCTAGAGCCCACTTAAATATGATCCAAAGGCTAATTTTTTGTGACAATGATCTCCTCAACGTCTAAATTACATCAACATAAGTAGTTTGCCAACTCAACGTGTGTAAGAGGGTAAAGTGAATTTGTGGAGGCACCCCTTATCCCGAAAGTTATGGGCCATTTTGCCCATCTCCAAAACATGGATGCCTAAAACAATGCTCCAAGTCAATTGTGTATCGGATCCTTACTATCCGAATCCGAAACCTGGATTTAAAACCATATAGTCATGTGGATCTCAACCGTCCAGCATAAGGATCAAACTTTGATGATCATCAAATTGAGCTAAAATAATAAGATGATTTGTCAAAGGGAGGTCAAAGATGTTGTTAGATGAAGGGTCCCACAAATAGGTTGCATGAAGGACACGTGGAAGGTGGAGAGAAGAGAAGACGACTTTTCAGTTATATTGTCGGCTCTTGACCAGGTCTTCACAAAAACGAAACTTGGCTCACGCAAGCTTCGGTAAGACACGTCCCGTTTTTGGGTACGAAGAAAAACAGAAAAAAAAAACCCACCCCTTCTTTTTCTGTTTTCTTCTTTCGATTCATTTTTTTTCTCCTCCTTCCAAAACCAAAACGAAACCGCTCTGGTTTTTTTTGGTTTTCTCTCTCTAGACTTCTCTCTTTCTCTCTCTAGATTCGTCGTTTTCTCCTTTACGCCCCCTTTTAACTTCTCACACTTTAAGCTGCTCTCTCTCATGGCATTTCTCAATTGCTCCTCTCTCTTTCAGGTCTGATTCTCTCTCTCCTGTTCTATCTCTCTTTCTCTCTCTCTAACTCTCTTTCTCTTCTATCAATTTGTATGTATTTTGATTTTGTTGATCTAATTCTATTTGAATTCTTGTTTTATGTTTTGAATTAATGCATGTTTAGGTAATTTCGTTCATGCAGATTGAATTCTTAGATCTTACATTGCATTTCTTCTCGATTTGTTGAGTTTTTGTGTTATTTTAGAGTTTAATCTGTTGAAGCTCATGATTTTGATACATCTGAGTAGTTTTTGGTTTTGAAATTAAACGAACTGTGTTTTGAATTTTGGTTATTACACATGCGATTGGATGTATTTGCATATTAATTTTGTTTTTGAACTTTGAATAATATTCATTTTTTTTGCAGGTTTTTAGGCTTAAAGTTTCGTAAACATGGAGATGATGCGGCAATAATCGAGATCACTGGCGATAATAGACTTTATTATATCGTCCTTAGGTTTTTTTTTAAAAGTTTGTCTTGAATACAAAGAAAGCTTTCTGTTTCTAGGGTAATTTGGTAAGAAAACAACCAAGAACAAGGTCAAGATCATGGGGTACCTGAATTCTGTATTGTCTACCAGTGGAACTCAGGTTGATGATGCCCCTGTCAGCGGTGGGGGTCTCAGGTGAAACACTCCTCCTTTCTTCAATTATTTATTGAATTCTTTCAAAAAATTACTGTGTTTGTTTGAGTTTGTTGTGCTCTTTTTTGTTAAGTACTACTGATTCCTGCCTTGCATGTGATTAATGGCATTAAGGTTCTGTTTCTTCTCATGTTTGTTATTATTATTGTGTTTATACTAGTGATTTGGTGTTTTGCATGCAATTAATTACTGTGTTCGTTGAGTTTCTTATGCTCTTTTTTGGTAAGTACCAGTTATTCTTGCCTTGCATGTGATTAATATAACTATTAGGGTTCATTTTCTTCTCACGTGTTATTATAATTATGATTTAGCTGATCTAGATCTTAGTTTAGTGGATGCGGTATATGGAATTTTTGAAATGATCTTAAACCAAATAAATGTCCAACTACGTGACAGTTATTGTTATTAATTTGTATTCCCCCAATTTATTGTAAGTATACTTTGTTTGATTTTGTCATTTGGCTTTTTTCGGACATTCTACGCACGAGGGCGATCTGTTTTTTGATAAATTTGTCGTGTTTGATACGACATTTTCACGTACGACAAAGGAGACTTTTTTTTGGGATAAGTAGTTGGGATTTAATTATCGTTATTAAGATATTTGGGGTTTTCTGACACTGCATCTCTCACAATCTGCGATGTTCGAGCGATGTTGAGGGAAATAAGAAGAAAGTGTATTTCTTGCAAATTGACGGTTTGTTGTTGCATGGCGTGGCGGTGTTACCTTTGTTGCATGATTTAGTGCGAAGTGTCAAAGTGTCCTTAAGTGTTCGGCTAAATATCTCCAAAATTCCTTTAACGTAACGACAAAAAACGAAGAAACTTTTCAACTAAAAAAAAAAGAAAAGAAAAAATAGTCAAACAGTATTCACCAATTTGGTTGTTTAGAATTGAAATCGAATAGAAAAACGAGAAACTTATAATAACCAATTGTAACAAGCAGTGGC
>MVGT01001243.1:103128-146549 GCA_002174775.1 Macleaya cordata | reverse complement strand
TGGACTCAGCCCAAGGGCTGACTCGGCCAAGGGGCGAGCCCTGAGTCAGCCGAGTCCGAGCCGAGTCACTCGGCTGTGACTCGGCCAGGTCAATCACAAGATATTCCCCTGTTTCCATAATGACTTCTCTCATTCTCTGAAATCTCAAATCTGTTGATGGTTGAAGAGGAAGCAGAGATGAAAAGAAAAGGAGAAGAGAAGAATATATCAGCTTTAAAAAAAAAAATTCTGTCGGCAGCAGCAGCTGCTGCTCTGTTTAACAAAGTAGAGAACGGAGACAGCAGAAGAAGAGAAGAAAAAGAGAAGAAGAAGAGAAGAGAAGAAGAAAAGAAGAAAAGGGAAAAAAAAACCCCAGTCGAACTGAAGAAGAAGAAGAAACGAGTCGAATTGAACAAGAGAAGAGAAGAAGAAAGAAGAAGAGAAGAGAAAATCGTACCTGGTTCTCCATCACCGACGAGCTCCCTTCCCTTCCCTCCCTTTCTCTGTTTCTCCTTCTCGATTAGTCAGGTCTAGTCCGACTACTTAGATTTTAACGTGCATAAGTTTTACTTGCATTACCTATAGTTGATAGTTCATTGATGATGATGATGTTTTATGATAACAATAAATTTGTATCTTTAATAAGTTCTAACAGAAAAAAAAACTAAGGATCCAAGAGAATCTTGTAAATGGAGAAATTTACTTAATGGTAAACAATGAGAATTTTTAAAAAGGAAGTATTTTCTTAGAAATGATTTATTGTTAAGATGTACCCTTAGGGGACTATTTGGAGTCCCCAGAATTATGTCTCTTATCTTGGCTACTACTTACCTTGCAAGGGAACGTTGAAACTGTCTAGCCTAAATGGTTGATGCAAAGGATAAGAAACGAGCGAGGTTTGTTTTGGCGAAAAGAGTGATTTTAGGCTTTGGGAAAGAAGGAGAGCAAATATGCCAGGATTGGAACTTTTAGGGGCCTGGAACTTTTAGTCGGAGAGGACATTAGGATGAGGGAAAATCTAGGTATAGGTGGACAAACCATTTCCGCTATTAAGCATCATCCAAACACAATGTCCAACTCATTTATCAATATCTAGGGTTGGATGAATAAATTGGAAATGAAAATTCCCTTGAAAATTTGCAGTTTAATGTGGTTTCCATGTATGCTCTTATCATTGTAGGCATTTTATGACGTGTATGAGTCGTGATAGGAAATTGGGTTATGACCAGGCTTTTGATTTTATACACCATCAAATATCCCATGAGGACACCTTATAAATTAACTGAGACATCCACTTCTAGTTTTCATCTTTCTACTCTATGTTGGACGCATAGCGCCATAGTAATAGTTAGCATATTCACGTTATTGAATTTATGATAGAAACAAATTATTGAATAAAACGATAAAAATTTGTAATGCAAGCGATTTAAGCACGAATTTTGTATGAAACATCTAATTATGGCTCAACAATTCGGCCAAACTTTTTTGACTGATCTATTTCCTTTGATGAAAACAGGAAAAAAAGTACTCTTTTGTCTATTTGTGAAGTGAAATCTTTTGTACATTTCAAACATATATCAGTCAAATTCTTTTATATTTAGGGGTCTAAACGGTTGCCTATTGGATTGGATACAACAATATCCGATTTCGTATCTGACTAGGTATATCGCCGTGCCTCCGGCACGGCTCAAAACCTTGTCCATTCTCTCCACGCGCGCGATATACTAGGTATATCGCCGTGCCTCCGGCACGGCTCAAAACCTTGTCCATTCTCTCCACACGCGCTTCGCGCGTGTGGGTTGAATGTCCAAACGCGCTACGCGCGTTGCCCTCATGCGCGCTTCGCGCGCGCACCTTTGGATCCACTCCACGCGACTCCACCGTCAAGTGTAAATCAGGTGTAAATAAATAACTATGGCCACGGGACATGCCCGGTATTTCGTAAAAGATAATAAGGCTATTTTAGTCATTTATGTAATAAAGATGTTAAATGGTATAATGGTATTAAAAAATAAAATAAGGTTATTTGGTCATACTACCACGGGACATATCCGGTATTTTAGAAACTTAAGGGCGTTTTTGTCTTTAAAATAAATATGCCTCGTTGTCGTCGTAAGAATTAACCTCATTGTGCTTGATACAAACAATTTGTCGAAATAGGACAGAATTGCCCCATCATCCTGAATTGTATTATAGATTTGATATCCGATGGATATCTCTATCTAAGAATCGTATTCGTATCCGTTCGATTTATTGGATATCGGATAATATTCGATTTGTTCGATAAGCCAACCCCACTTTACATTTGGTAGCAGATCGGGGATATCGAGCTGTATTGAAGCTCTTATGGTGGCGAAATCTTGTCGAAGGAGATGAATATACCAAGCCCTAAGCCGTCTTCTAGAGAAAATCTCGGCATCTCTAGATTCAGATCTTTAAAACTGAAACCCTTTTGGAAGCTTTGAATCCTATCTCCTGGGAGAGAGAGAAAGAGAGAGTAAGAGATTGGGAGAGAGAAAGGGAGAGTGAGAGATTTCTGTAGCAGATGAATGCGCTGCTAGAGACGGACCTCGTTAGGGTTTGGGGTCGTTGGAAGAAGGTTAAAATTTGGAGACAATAAAATTGGGAATATGATTTTAAACTTGGGGTTTTGATTTGGTGTATCTGATAATGTCAATCTATATGGTTTAGGGTAGTAATGTCTTGGATTGTTTTTGTTGTATAACAAGAGCATCATTGTATATGTAGATATACATAAATTTATTTTTGAATTCGGATATTATCGGATAAAATAACTCCATATCCGAAAAGTTAATTATTCGAAAAAAATCATCTGAATCCAAAAATTTCGAATAATATTCAAAATTCGAATATGATTTTGAATCGAATTCGAGTTTTCGACTATCCCTTGACAGGCCTATTTATATTCATCCTTTGTAATTAAACCTTCTTCAACGGTGCGCCTAAGGAGGCTTCGTCACTGGAACTCTCTAAAATGGTGTTCCTTTAATTGGAGTTTTGTCCGAATTGTAACGTAAACATATTAAACACGAACTCAGGTTTATAATGCCCCTATCAGCGGTGGGGGTCTCAGGTGAATCACTCCTCCTTTCTTCAATTATTTCTTGATTTGGTGTTTTGCATGCAATCAATTACTGTATTTGTTTGAGTTTGTTGTGCTCTTGTTTGGGAAGTACTACTGATTCCTGCCTTGCATGTGATTAATGAGATTAAGGTTATGTTTCTTCTCATGTTTGTTATAATTATTGTGTTTATATTAGTGATTTGGTGTTTTGCATGCAATTAATTACTATGTTTGTTAAGTTTCTTATGCTTTTTTGGTAAGTACCAGTGATTCTTGCCTTGCATGTGATTAATAACTATTAAGGTTTTTTTTCTTCTCATTTGCTATTATAATTATGATTTAGCTGATCTAGATCTTAGTTTAGTGGATGCGGTATATGGGATTTTTGACATGAACTTAAACCTAATAAATGTCCAACTAAGGGGGTGATTGTTTTTTTGCCTTTAACTAGTGGCAGGCCCACTAAAAATGTTCTTTATTTCTAACCACTAACTAGTGGTAGTAAGAGGAAAACCTTAATGGGCTTGAAGCCTTTAATTAAAGGTTTTTCACTAGTTGCCACTAGTTAGTGGTTAGAAACAAAGAACATTTTTTATGGGCCTGCCACTAGCTAGAGGCAAAAAAACAATCACCCCCTAAGTGACAGTCATTGTTATTTAATTGGATTCCCCCCAATTTATCGTAAGTAAGCTTTATTTAATTGTGTCACTTGGTTTTTTTTTTTTTTTTCCGGACATTCTATGCATGAGGGCGATCTGTCTTTTGATAAATTTGTCGTGTTACTGTTTGATACGACATTTTCGGGTATGGCAAAGGAGACTTTTTTTTGGATAAGTAGTTGGGACTTAATTTTCGTTATTAAGGTAGTTGGGCTTTCTGACACTGCATCTCTGACCATCTAGGATGTTTGAGCGAAGTTGAGGGAAATAAGTAGAAAGTGTATTTCTTGCAAATTGACTGTTTGTTGTTGCACGGCATGGCAGTGTTACCTTGGTTGCATGATTTACTGTGAAGTGTCGAAGTTTCCTTGAGTGTTTGGCTGAATATCTCCCAAATTACTTTAACTTAACAACAAAATACGAAGAAACTTTTCAACTAAAAAAAAACAAAAAGGAAAAGAAATTGTCGAACAATAATAATCAATTTGGTTTGTTGGAATTGAAGTTGTATAGCATAACAAGAAACTTAGAATAACCAATTGCAACAAGCAGTGGTGTCCTTTGATAGCTTATTTCATTGATTTTAGCGTACATAAGTTTTATATGCATAACCTATAGTTCATTGCTTTCAAAGAAAATGTAGAACATCTTTTCTGATAGAATAAAATGGAGAACTTGATTTTCTTGGCGACCCAGAATAGTTAGGATAAGGCTTTGAGGGATAGGATCCATTTAACTGCCCCGAAATAGTTAATAAGATAACGCTGTGGTGATGGTGATGATGATGGTTTATGATAAAATGAAAATGTGGAGAACAATAAAGTTTGTATCTTTAATCAGATCTAACAGAAAAAAAACTAAGGATCCAAGAGAATCTTGTAGATGGAGAAACTCACTTAATGGTAAACAAAGAGAATCCTTAAAAAGGATGTATTTTCTTAGAAATGATTTATTGTTAAGATGTACCCTTGAGGGTCTGTTTGGAGTCCCCAGAATCAGGTCTCTTCTCTTGGCTACTACTTACTTTGCAAGGAACGTTGAAGCGGACTAGCCTAAATGGTTGATGTAAAGGATAAGAAATAGGCGAGGTTGTTTTGGCGAAAAAGAGCGATTTTAGGCTTTGGGAAAGAAGGAGAGAAATATGGCAGGATTGGAACTTTTAGGGGGTGAGGACATGAGGATGAGGTAAAATCTAGGTATAGGTGGACAAACAATTTCCGCTATTAAACATCATCCAAACACAAAGTCCAGCTGTAATCTATCAATATCTAGTGTTTGATGTATAAATTGGAAATGAAAATGCCCTAGAAAATTTGCAGTTTAATGTGGTTACTATGTATGCTCTTATTGTTGTAAGCATCATATGGCGTGTAAGAGTCGTGATTGGAAACTGGGGCTCCTGATTTTATACACCATCAAATATCCCATGAGGCCACCTTCTAAAATAACTGAGACATCGACTATAGTTTTCATCTTTCTACTCTATGTTGGACGCTTAGCGCCATAGCCAGGGAAACAAACATGCCCTAGAGATCATTCTAATATCATGACATGTAAAATCATATACCTGTATATGCATCTTGTGTCATGTGCGTGTCATGGTTGGAGATTGGGAGAATGATCACCTCATTCAAGCCAGTGAATTTGATTCAGGCATGTTAACACCATTGATGTCGATTTTTCTGAATCTTTGTTATTCATAATGTAAGATAAGTTATTATAGATTTTTGTTTTTGTTTTGATAACCGGGATGTCTGGGCCTCTTAGAGCAACCGACTAATTCCCAGGGTAGGGGCAGACCTCCAAATCTACCACTACTGGGTAAAGTATTTATTATTGGAGAAGCAAATGGTTTTTACTTACTGTTTCTATTACTTACTATATTACTCCGACTAAATATAAAGCACTAATAGATTATTAATGTTGATAGATAACATTCCATCTTAAGCCATCATATTTAATGAGAGATACATGAGATTTTTTGGCTGGAGCAGGCATTGTAATTGATTATAGGTAGTCAATTCTGTCCCAACCTACTAAAATACCTTTAAGTTGAATTATGTTATCAGATCTTGTTGTAGATGATGAGAATAATGGTTTATCACTTATCAGATCTTGTTGTCAGTAATTCTTAATTAAAAGATAAGATGTGTTTCATATCATATATTTGATTAGAAAGCAATACTGCTGTAGTGGTGTCTTCTTTACATTATTCTTTTTATAATCTTTTTTACTCATCTTAGTCAAATTTTCAGGAAATTGTGACTTCCTTTCTTATTTTGGGAAAACTGCTATTGCCCTATGATTCACCTGATCGGTGATCCATCATAACTCCTTGGTTTTATCTTATTACTATAGGAGTATTCTGTCATGTCAGTCAGGAGGTGGGTAATGTGTCCTTCAGGACTGGAGAAGTAGAAGTGGCTAAGTACGACCTGGGTGTTGGAGCTGCAAGTTATTTATTATAGTATATCACGGCATTATACCCTAGCCTCTCAATACTCTTTTGCATATTATCATATGTATGAACATCCCCATCTTTCTGAAAACTTTAAGTCTGTGGTGTGATTTGGTGTCTAACCTGGAAAGTCTTTTCGTGATTGTTGTGATTTGTTATTGATACTTCGCATGGTTTTACTGCACTACTGTTGATGGCGGATTCAAATTGCACCTGAAACATTATGTAGAAACATTAAATATTGACTGTTTAGCTTTGTATATTGTAGAATGCAATTTTTTAAAGAACTTTTTTGTCCTTCTATTACTTCGCTATTTTCTGTGTTGACATCTCTTTTGTTGAAGGAATCCTTTTTTTTTTGCGTGAAACCTTCAAAAGCATCTAGCTGGTTTCAATTGTAGTTATTATTTATTTAATGTTAGAATTAATTGAGATTAAGTAATGCTATTTAATATTAAGTTGAGTATTTAAAGGGAGTTTGAAAAATGTCAAATACACCCTTTATTAGAAAAAGAATACCACTTTTATTATACACTGCTTATGAGAAAACATGTAAGCGAGGGTAATTTTGGAAGTTTTGCAAAAATAACCATATCGTCACCCAAATGTTTTGTACTACAAAGTGTAGATTTGAAGGTGGTAACATGTACTCCTATAGCCACAGTTATTGTTTGACTAAAAGGGTTTTAGGTTTTTGAACATTACCTGTCCAACATAGAGGGAGTCACTCTACCTTCAATACTGTATTTTGAGTGCCTACAAAAGTCTCTTTGTTTCTGTTTCTTATTAACAGTGTAAACCTTGTTCTCAAATTCATGGATTTAATTGCATGAAACATGAGAAACTCTAGTGTGTCTTTTTTATTGGGATTCTTCACTGCACGTGAGGCACAAAGCCCACTACCTTGCCTTTAATGTTTCCAGGCTAGTTGCAGTTAACATGCCTTGATCAAGGATGTGAGGGGCTTGCACCTCATTTTCTACTGCTAGTTTGTCTGCATTAAGAAAACCCAATTTTTCGCAAAAGTTAAAAACTTTATCCTAATTATCTCCTCTTATTTCTAAAAAGCTTTCCAGTCCTAAAAGCACAGTGGAAAAGCTTATAGTCACGATCAATTTTTAGATTGACAAAGGTTTCAACATGGGACCTTGAAGAGGAAGAGGCTAGTTTAGAGAAGATCTGAACAATATTGAGATCAGCATTTAGTAATTAGATGATGATCATGATCTTTATTTCACAACAATGATGATAGTTTTTATAGGGATAAATTATGCTATTTGGAATTTTGGAGTTTTTTTTTTTTGTTAAATGAACTTCAAGTTTATTATAGTTTCTGGTAGTTATCTTGGACTGGAATTTTTCTAATTAAATTGTGAGAAAAGGATAACATTGGTGTTTTGATGGCATATTTTCACATTGATTGTCTTTATGGTTGTTTACTTTGTATTCCCCTTTGTATGCTTTCTTTATGTTCTTATGATATGTTTATTCATGGTTTGAATCATTTAATGATTGTTACCTTAGTACTGGTTGGTGCCTACATCTAGCAAATTAAAACTTCCAGATACTTAAATTTGTTGAGTATTATTGCGCTGCATCCTATTTATAGTATAATAATAAATTATTTAAAAATTATATTTCATTTGTTTAAAATGTTTTTTTTAGTTTCATATTATTTTAATGTCTCTATTTTTTTAATCGCATATTATTTTTATCTAGTGTCATATCATTCTTTACCTGTTGAGGAGGGATATTTTGCCCAACATTAGAATGCTCAATGTTTGCCCAACATGTTGTAGGACCCACAAAAAGATGATCCAAGGGTGTGAGGATGATCTCATCACCATGCAGATCATCCACATATAAAATACTCCATTCTAAAAATTCTAACCCCACCAAAAATTGGTTTAAATTTAACGATTAAGATGGATAACCCTTAAATCACTCAACTTTTGATGGGGTTACAAGTTTTAGAATGATGTGGTTTTCGATGGGGATGATCTACATGGTGAGTATATCATCCTCATTGAAACTCAGCCCTTGGATCATTTCTATGTGGGGCCCTACAACATGTTGGGTAAACATTGAGCATTCTAGTGTTGGGCCAAACATCCCTCATTATCTGTTCTTAAATATAACAGAGGGCATTTATTCCTTTCATATATTCACAGTTCTTTTCCTGATCAATATATATATATATCACATCACCTTGCGCCTTTTGTCTAGTTCTTTGCCCCCTTAGCTACTTCACTTGGTCCTTGGTACCCTTGAAGGACCATTACCTCTCTAAGTTTTATGCCTTTTGAGATATTTATAGTAGTGACAAATTGAATTATTTGAGGTGCAGCCTTGTTTGATATGAACGTATTACATATTGTCTATCTGAAATGTGGTATTTTATTGTAAAAAAATGAAAAAATTAACTGGTTTCAGAGATTTCTCTAGAGTCCTTGTCGGCATTGATGTTTACAATACTAATAAGGAATATGTTACCTGCCAACAGTCAGAATGGAAAGTTTAGCTATGGATATGCAAGCTCCCCAGGGAAAAGGTCATCAATGGAAGACTTCTATGAGACCAGAATTGATGGAGTTGAGGGAGAGATAGTTGGTCTGTTTGGTGTCTTTGATGGTAGGTAGTTTTTTTTTCCATTAAAATGTCTTACTATTATAAAACCAGAGTGGGTTGTGTTATAGAACACGAGGACATTTTACCCTTAAAATACCGCGAGCTTTTTCTTTTACTTGTATGAGTCCAGCATCACTGGAAAACAATTATATATAGTTGAAATCCATCCTTGATTTAACATCAACTATGTAACCTAGGGCAGGCCCTTGGGACAATGCAAATAGGTAATGTATTGTATTTTGTCTGTCTTGTGGTTATTTCAGGTCATGGAGGTGCTCGGGCTGCAGAATATGTTAAACAGAACCTCTTCAGTAATTTGATCAGGCATCCAAAGTTCATCTCTGATACCAAATCAGCTATAGGTGCTTGCCCTTGTTCTCACATCAGGAAGTGTTTGGTTGTTATTTTATTTTTTTACATACTGCTAATTTGAACATCCTTGTCTCTGCAGCTGATGCATACAACCATACGGACTCAGAATTTCTGAAATCGGAAAATACACAGAACAGAGATGCTGGTTCAACAGCTTCTACAGCCATTCTTGTTGGCGACCGTTTGCTAGTTGCAAATGTGGGAGATTCCAGAGCTGTTATCTGTAGGGGTGGAAATGGTAAGCCTACGCATTTGTCCTTTTATCAAAGATCCTGATGCGAGATGAGATTTATAGATCCATACTTCCATGAGCAGAAGACTTGTGTCTATAAGTCTATTAATCTGTAATAAGAAACCCTTAGTTTATCCCTTAAATACCTAAACGGAAAAATAACAACAAATACTTGCTATTTTACTTTCCATTTGACTTGTGACTTTTCCTAAAATACCATTTAGAGGTGGCTGTTGTAACGTGCTTACCAATGAACTGGATATAAGCACCTGCTATTTTATTTATTGTCTATGCATATCTATGATAGTGTTTTCAAAAATTTTTTTGATAGGAAAAGGGAGAAATATATTAGATATTAGAAGGGATAATAACAACATAAGAGTCTTTGTACATTAGTCTTTCAAGAAACTTCTGTGGCTGTGTAAGCCACATTACTGTGAAGCTGTTTTTCCTGGCATACTTAGCAAGCTTGTCAGAACATCTATAACCTATTAAGGTTCCTATTTAGTATTTATATGATTACAGGCACATGATTCAAACATAGAAAGATAATATTTAAATCCAAAAGAAGAGTTTGATTTCTCCATTCAAGTACTTCTTATGACAGTAAGCATACCGTGATTTACCATTTTCAATAATTTTGTTATGTATTGCGTTTTGCATCGATAGTTTAGCCTTGTCTGATTATGGTTGTTCAGTACGGGTTATAGCATTGTCATTGGTTTTAGATGTGTTTATCTGGTACTGTGAGCTATGTTCTGTTTATGCCTTACGAAGGTCAAGTATCTTTTTCTCGTTAAAGTTTGGTAATGATCTGGTATTTCTTGCGATTCTACAAGCTAACTTTTCCATGGGACTTAGGAACATCACATTTGCTTGTCTTAAGGTTGGTAATCTGATATGATCCATGTTTGTTTTTAAAGTGAGAAGCATGCCTGCAGATTAAGGTTTAAGATATTGGTATTGGGTTAATTGTCTACTAGCTCAAAATTATGTCTGTGTGCATGTTTGATATGTTACCGATGTACTACAATATTGGTAATGGTTTGAGATCAAGGTCTAATATATTGGTCATGCTTATAAATAAAGCTCAAAGTAACAACACTATGCATATGTATTGATACATTATCAATATGCTAGAAAAATTCTCTGTATGCTTTCATACGTTAAGCTGGACTATGTTTGGTACTTCAACATCTTAAGAATATCATTTTTAAATCACACTAGGGTTAATTATCTTCAAAAGAAAAATCACACTAGGGTTAATTACATTAACTAGGTTTTGTCCTTAGATATGGTAAATATAAGAAAATACTAATCAAAGATAGGTAGGTGCGTAAGGGTAATGGAATATATCTTAGCTATACATGAGATATTTTGGCGGTACATTAAGAGAGATTAGGTCCTGACTCTACTGTGTTTGTTTTCTATTTAGCTTCCAAAATGATGGTTCTGACTGCATGTTATTAGACCATTAGTCTAGAGAGAAGTCTTCTAGAATAGTTGTCATCATTCGTGAGGATCTCTTCACCGAAATATAGTGGAGTTAAGCAGCAAGGACAGCAACAACTTCAAGAACCAAAGGAGACATCCATTTTAGTTCTAGATCCCGGTCAATTAAGGGTTTAATGCTTAGAGGCTAGGAGTAATTGATTCCAAACTTACTGTTCTTCATCGATACTTGCGTTTTTGAAACATCCTGCTCTTTGGATGCTGTGCTTTAAACCTAGACCCCCGCTGGTTCTTCAGGTAGTGGTGTGAAAACTAGGCTTGTACAGGGTATCAGTTATGCAGAACTGCACAAGCTACTAAACAGAATAGAGGTAGGTGATACTCCTATAACTGAAATAGGGCAATAAAGTTAGGTGATAGGTCTCTGATTATTTCCATCTTTAGTTAAAAAAAGATGGGTTAATTTAGTTTACACCCCCAGAATAATTGGCTAATCGGACTTACCCCCCTCAAAGATCAGATATTTAACTTACCCCCTTAAACTCACGGTTTCCGTGATTCAGCCGTTAGAAGGCACACGTGCGTCTCACACGCTCCATTTTTTGACGAAAATACCCATCACCCCTTACGTGTAATTTAGTTTACCCACCCTCCCCAGAATAATTGGCTAATCGGACTTATCCCCTCTCAAAGATCAGATAATTAACTTACTCCCTCAAACTCACGGTTTCCATGATTCTGTCGTTATACGTGCATCTCGCACGCTATATNGGGGGTAAATTAAATTAACCCAAAAAAAATTAAGATTTCTATTTTCCCTCCTTTCAATGCAATAGTATGCAGCTAAGGACTCTGACACATTTTTTTTTTTATGAAGAGGACTTTGTGAGACATATGCTAACATGCTTATAGGGCTAAAAATAATCATGGAAAATATACTAGCTGTCCTATCAAAATTTTAGATCATGAATTATGGCTCATTGCATCTATTTTATTCTCTTAGATCAGCATAAAACATTCTAAAGTTAGAAAAATATGCAAATTGGTCGGATGTGGGTTGCTGATAAATGTCTAACATGAAATGCTTTTTGTTTTTGTTTTTTTTTTTTAAATTTATTTTTATTGAAATTTGTGGTGTTTTGGTGAGTAGAACAAACAGTCGTAAAAGCTACATGTCGTGATGTCCTTGCTGGAATTTTTTTGAAAACTAGTTGTTGGTTACATTGTTCACCTGCATCTCTGATCTATAAATCAATTTGTAACTTTCTGCAGCTATAGCTGTTTCACGAGATCACAAGCCAGACCAAACTGATGAGCGACAACGTATTGAGGATGCTGGAGGGTTTGTGATGTGGGCGGGTAATAACACAATCCCTTTTTAGCTTTTGCAGCATTTGCTTTTTATGATACATGTTATCATTGTGCCATAAATAACCGATATAATTGCCACTCAGGCACCTGGAGAGTTGGTGGTGTACTTGCTGTATCCCGTGCATTTGGTGATAGGCTCTTGAAGCAATACGTTGTTGCAGATCCAGAAATTCAGGTTTGAGTCCATATTGATGTTATGTTACTACCTGTTCTCTAGTCATTTATGATTTATGTAGAAATAACGACATTTTTTTGGCCTAGAGAAACTGGAAAAACTGCAAAAGTTAAAATTATGGAGACCGAATCAACCCACTAAACCCTACTTAATTTAACTTGTATATTGGAAATCTGGAAGCAAGTTATGCTCATGGTTTGTTTATTTCTCGTTTGTTATTTAAATACAATTTATTACTTTTATACACTCCCTTTGTTGGTTGGGCTGTCAGGGGTCTGACACCCATTCATCTACATTATTACCAACTTACGGAGAAGGTTTGAAATTCAAAAGCCATAGTAAGTAAGCTTGCTTGAAGAATACCCTTGTTCTTTAGTTGTAGGGAAGATAAATTTCTTTCCTAGATAATAAGGACTTGTCATTTGTTATTTAAATGTTTGGCGGCTTTGAGATCCTTTCTTCTCCTTCTGCTGATTTATATCCTGGTGTGAGATGCAGGAAGAAGTTGTTGATAGCTCCCTTGAATTTCTTATCCTGGCCAGTGATGGACTCTGGGATGTTGTCACTAATGAGGTTTTTTTCTCTCCTAGTTTTTTTTTTTTGTTTTTTGTCCTAAGATGTTTTTTCATGCTGCATCTGAGAACCAATTAAGTAGAGGGTAGTGTTTTCTGTCCTTCGTGATTTGTTCCGGATTGTCCATCTAGTCGGTCAGCTCTTAAATGGGCAATAGCTTGAAAATATTTTACCTGGTCACTTTAAAAAATGGATCTTTTACCAGATTTGGCCACTTAATTTTCCAAGTGTATAATTCCTTCACCATGATTTTCACTCTCTACCAGAGTAACGCAGAATGCGAAGATCAATAATGATCCATGTCTTAGTCTTTTTGAATTGTTTTTCTGCTCATTCAGTTATTGCTTGATTTCTTCTTGACCGAACAGTTGAAATAACTAATAACTGATCCAAATGATTGACTTAGCTAGTGTCTTGTCCAACAGTCTGGATTTGTAACATCTACATATCCGGAATTTTGGACCACTAATGTTTGCCATCTATCATGTGAACTCTTTCCTTTTACAAACCGGGTTTTGCATCCTAGTCCCAGGTTGGGTTACAGCTTGGAATGCATCATGAGATTAGTGTTTGGATGTTGCATACATAACATAACCATGGGCTCAATTTTCATTTTCATTATGAACAAAAAAATTCTCTTTAAAACTTTTTGAATCCCGCCTTCTATATTTCTTTTTGTTGCTGAAATATGTCACAGGAGGCTGTTTCCATGATCAAACCCATCGAGGATCCGGAGCAGGCGGCCAAGAGGCTTATGCAGGAAGCTTATCAGAGAGGCAGTGCAGACAACATTACTTGTGTGGTTGTACGTTTCTTGGCCACGGCCAACCAAGGTCAAGGTGGGTCGTCAGCTCGGCCTTCAACAGCTCATAACAGCAGCTCTGGGTAAGTAAGCAGCATCATGTGCTATAGGAAGGAAAAAACCAGCATAAAGATCAAAATCTGAAGTGTTGGCAAACAGAACCTTTCTCTCTCAGGCTGTGAATGTGCTTTTCATATTTTCAGTCCCCTCTCCTCTTTTAGTATGGAACTTGTATCTAAGCCTCTATAGTTAACCTTTCTCTTTCTACTTGGACCTGTAAAGACTAAAAAAAAAGAGTTTTTTTTTTTATTTTTTATTATGGATGTTGTAGTTTAAAATGGTTTTTTTAGGGCACTATTACTTTAAGTACACTTGGCTGTTGCAATAAATGTTCTCTCACTTAGATGATAGCTTCCAGAGGTGAGTACACTTGGCTGTTGCAATTGCTCTAGGTGGTGCTTATACGGGTGTTTCGGGTTTTTTTTTTTAACCCTATTTTTTTTTTTTTGAAACTATATTACCCTATATCAGTGCTGCTTTCATGTACCACCTGCTATGTTTTTTTTCAATCTACAAGGGGGAAATTACTATCTTTAACCTTGGTTTTTCAAAAGTTGGAATATTGTTTCACGTGTTACCAGCGAAAATGGGTATTTTGGAAATTTTTTGTTTCACCGCAAGGATCATTTATTGCCAGCGGAAGTGGTGTATTCAGGAATTTTTTTGCTTCACTGCGAAGATCAGTGATTGCTGGTATTTGCAGCTAATAAATTTCGTTTGAAGCTTGAAGGACTATTAGTAGCCTCGTCGGAAAACTGCTTTGGAAGGAATGGCTTCCAGGCAAGCTCTCCTTCATTGGAGATCAATAGCTCCCTCCTTCTAATGACTTTGATCCTCTACACTACAGCATAACACGGCAAGATGATGGGTGGTTTTGTTTTAGTAACCAGAACCTTGGTATAGGGGTGTCGATTTTGCTCCGGAACTTCGCGTTTCCGCTCTGGACTATTGTCCACTGATGCACATACTATGAAGGCATATGCTCCACTCTGACTCACCTGCTCTGAAGACATGCTAGAGCTAGGATCATTTTTTAATTGATCGTTCTTGCTTCTGCACTAGACTTTGGTTACTTAGGTTTTAGTAATCAAAGCGGGAAGGAGCGGTCAATTAAAATGTGTCCTTAGTTCAATACTGTCTTCAGAGCGGGAAAGTCAGCGCAAGATTGAGCGTCACCCCCTTTACAAGGTTTTGTTCGCCAAGGACCCAGCTTACCAGTTCAATATAAATGGGTTGTATCCTTAGTAACCGGATCCGCGCGCATAGGGTAGCGCTCCCGCTCCCAAACCGCGGATCCACGGTTTGGGAGCAGATCCGCAATGAATCCGCGGATCCAAAATACCAAAAACGCGAATCCACATTTAGAATCCGCGGATCCATTAAATGTCTCTTTGTTTACATAATAAATAACATTCCTTTTTATAAGCAACTATTCCTTTACCTGTTATACTTCACCACCAATGTGGGACTATAATAAAGCAACAACATCATTTAATATGATGCCTTTTTATGATCAGCTTTTCTTATGTGTCTTACACCACCTCACCAATGTGGGACTATAATAAAGAAACTACATAACCTCTTGTAGACAAGCCTTAAGACACATACTCTTTAGACTTTGGTCAGCTGTGATTGATTTGTTACAAATACATGATTAAGGTTATATGGGAAAGTTCAAAGTTAAAGTAATTAAATTAATAAAAAATATGCAGATTGTTGTAATAAACCACTCTTTTAATTTTGGTTGTTTCCATAGATGGATTAAAAATTTATCTGAACAGATGAAAATTGTTCAATTTTTTTATTTTTTTGAGAAATTTGTTCAAATTTGTGAAATTTAAACTTGAAAAGATAAATTAGTTATGTTGTTTAATTTTGTTTGCTAGGTATTTTTAACATTATATATATATATATATATATAAGAATAGGTAGATATGCACGTATTATAAAATTTTGATCACCAATTTAAAAATTTTGAAGCTTAAAAGATAGTTTTGTACGCTTCTTAATTATTTTGATGGGTACTTTAGCATTATATATACGGGCGCTCCGAAGGCGCTCTGAGCCTTGAAAAATTTTAAATTAGGCGCTCTGACGCTCCCGCTCCCGCTCTCGCTCCCGCTCCCTCTCCGCTCCGCGCTCTGGTTACTTAGGTTGTATCACATCAAGATGTAGATTCGTTTTTTCCCCACAGCCCACGGTTAGATGGGGTTGACGTTTCAACAACAGATGGTGGGGAGCACCTATCGCGCGAAGTTACAGGATACACCCTAAGGCTAACTTCAATTAACGCTAACCTCAATTAAGGCGCTAATGAGTTGGTTCCAGGTACTAAAATAGGTGGAATTGGAACCCGGATAATCTATCATAGTTTCTTTTGGTTCTGGGTATTTCAGTTCGTAGTCTTTCAATATATGAAAAACAAAACAAAAAATTTTGTTTCGATTTCTATAGGTTTTGATTCCAGTTCTGGTATCAAAATACCCACTAGATATCAAAGGATCCACCACTAGGGCCGGAAGGGCTAGAACTGGGACTTATTAGTAGTATAGTATTATTCCGGTTCCAATCTCGGTACAGTAATATACGGGTATCAAAACTAGGTTTTGCTTCAGTTTGGTTCCCGGGTAAACGGGTAACCCACTGACACCCTTCTGGCCCAACACTACAAATTGGGACCGGTTTTGGCGACAGAAAATTCGAGCTACAGAAAAATGGAGCAGCAGCAGGGGAAGAAGAGGAAGAAGAAAAACAGAGCCTACTACAACTCAGTTTCTTCTTCTCAGTGTCGTGCTAACATGCGCACTATGTTCCCAGAAATGTTAGCATCCTTACTTAACCTACACACCTCCTTCGCTCGATCACTCTTAAAGAAACACTTACAGAAACTTCTTCATCTTCTCTCTCTAAAACACAAAACCCTAACTCTAACCATCAATAACAACTCCTTTCTCTCTCTACTTCCTATTCTCTTAATCAAAACCTCAAAATATCCTTCACTTACTCGTCTCACTGCTGAGATTATAGGTGCTTTCTCTCTCTCATCGTTCGAGGCAAATGAAATAATTTCTTCGGATGATGAAATTTTAAAGGCTTTAATGGATTCTTTAGTGAATCCGTCTAAAAGGGTTTCAATTGCTGCTTGTAATGCTGTTTTGGATATCTCTACAACTTCGGTTGGAAGGCGACGGCTTTGTGAATTATCTGCCGTGGAGAAACTAATGTGAGTATTTATTAGGTTGTTTTTTTTATTCATTTTGAACATCAAATTCCAAAAATTATGATTTTTTGTTTGATTAGTTGTTATGAGTTTTAGTGTTAATTGGTACTGTAATCTCAAAATGAATCTGCTTTGATTTAAGGTTTGGACAAGGTTATGTGAGTATGTATGCTCGGTTTAATTAGGCGTTTTTAGTCATCGTTAGGTTTTAATTTACGATAATTACGATTGTTTTTCTATTAGTTGTTATGAGTTTTGTTGTTAATTGGTAATGTAGTTTCGAAATTAATCTGTTTTGAGGTATGGATAGGTTTACGGTTTGGAGGAGCTTATGCTTGAAAAACTAAGCTTGATCTGTGCTTGAAAAACTCATAAGAATCTGCCCATTGTAGCCATGCGTATACTATGCCTGATATGTGCTTTTCATTGGAACAAGAAGTTTCTATTTATGTTTGGATTAGATTTATCAAAGGGACTCAAGAATAGGAAAGGGATGCAGTGCAATGCTACTGTATACAGTTCTCTCTCAAGCATTTCCTCCTAGGAATCCTGTACCAAAGTTGTTTTTACTGCTGTGAGAGCTCTTGGAAGAACATTGAGCATATATTGTCCTTCACTCCTTCCTAACGAGAAACTATGTCAATAGGTTGGCCAGAAAATTAAGAGTTATTAGGTTTGAATAGATTTTTCCAAGGATACAACATACAAGAGGAACCTGGTTTTACCCAGATGAGGTAATTGAGAGGAGCTGCACTGCCTTAGTATTTTCTCATTGATGGCTGTGTTCTCTGCGCCGTTAATGGCCCCTCTTTTGCGTCCTTCCTCACACTTGTAATTGGGCATTAGCCCCATCATCATAAAAAAAAAAAAAAAAACGCTCAAAGAAAGCAAAGCAATTTTTTAAACTATTCACTTAATTCTATAGATACAAGGGACATAAAGATTTTTTATGAAGGCTGACGAGTTCCTGTATTAATTACCAACATACATGGCTTGGCTAAAGTTTTCTTAATCTATCTTGGTTCATTAACCCATAACTAATCTTATTTTAATTTTTTATTTAAACCTGCCTTATCTTACTAGAAATGTGAGACTAAAACATGCCCTGGACAATATTTTTTAGAAAAATATAGAAATTTGAAACATTTAAAGATTTCAAAATTGTATTCCCCATAGGTTTTTTTTTTGGGTCATTGTAATTCTCCATTTTTTATTTATTTATAACTTTATGGCTGATTTTGGTAATCTCTTAATTCTTTATTCAAAAGTTTCTTGCACTAGAACTCGTAGAGTGTTGAAATCCAGCACCTGTCTGATGCAGGGCTTCACCAGTGACTCATTAGCAGATTACATGCAACATAACTTCGGATCCATTTTCCTACAGGCCCTTTCTTATAAGATTTTCTAAACTAGAATATTAGGGGTGATGATTTTAGTCCCCTCATCTGCAGACTTCTTTTACTTTTTTTCCCCTGCAGGGCTTTAAATGATCTTTTCACCACCTGATGGAAAGAGTAGAAATTAGTTGGTGAAAGATCCGGTAATGATGATTTTGGACCTTTTGGACTTCATAGTATTAGTTGTGTACAAGAACCAGAAGCAATTTGTATGATAGGTTCCTCTTCAGGTAGTTCAATAACGGTACCGGTACCAACCTGTTGGCACCCCTAGTTCGGTCCCAGTCATTTGTATGCCACCCACATGTTCACATATTGTGCTCAGGGACGTCCATTAAGAGGCACATGTTCTACCTTATCCTGAGTTCTCAGGTTCTAGTTTCTATTTAAGTGTTATTTTCAATTTCTTCTGTCAACTTTTGGTGTATTTGTACTGCATGTTTGTTATAACCACAGAACATCTGGCAATCATGATCTTTTTTTTTTTTTTCTTTTTTTTCTTCTTTTGACAACTAATAAATGCTTTACTTTTCATGAAAGGTTTCATTCCTTCTTGTATCAGTTTCGTACATGCTCTGACCTGACATCCCATAGTTCTGTATTTCTTCAGGATTCTACTTCTCCTGCAAAATATGTTTTTCAATACAGTGGGGGAAGCGGAAGCTGTAGAATAGATGCCCTTTCAGTATTAGTTCTTGATGCTGCAATTACCCTCATCAACAACAGTGATTTGAAGCAATTGACAAAGATTCCAAGGGAGTTGTCAGGGACCTTCTTGGGACACCTGAAAGAGGTGTGGGCAAGTGTTCGGGATAAAATTAGACTGCAAAATGTTGCAGAATGCTGCAAAGAGAGAAATTGTACTCTAAGTAATGCCAGAATACATGATTTGGCTGAAAGTATTTTTAGGCTTTCTTTAAACCAAAGTCATTGTACTAGTACTTGCACATCTGAGGTGGTCAAGCAACACATATTTGGTCCAAACCACTCTGAATTTGAACACTTTATGTTAAATTGCTGGGAGAATTCACCCTTTCTTTTTAGAAGGCTCCCAAAGCCTCTGAATGATCATGAAGATAGTTTCAGTTCTTTCTTTCAATCCTTCAACTCTAAAAGAACACTTGATGTCCTCCTTTCTTCCATCTTAGGGGGGCTAGTTTCTTGTCCTCCTTTGCCTTCAGATGATCTAGACATCCTTAGTTTCCTGAAAGAGGTTAAAGATGGATTGGGTTGCCCTATAATCTACGAGCAGGACATACGGGTCCTGAAAACAGTGGACGTAAGTCAGGGACACATGAAAAGAGAGGTTCACTTTCTTAAGGAACGTACAAGTTTTAGCAAAATGAATGATCCCAATGCTATTGATACAGTTGATGTACGGAAATGTGAAGAATCTTTTCTAGAGGGTTATACAGTTGCTCTGCGCGGGATGGAGTTCCGCTCAGAGAATATTGCTGCTATTGCGGATGGGTTAGCAGCTCTGTTAGGTCAACCATCCGTAGGTGCCAATGCATACCTTACCCCACCTAGATCTCAGGGTTTGGCTCGGCACTACGATGACCACTGTGTATTTGTTTGCCAGCTTCTCGGACAAAAGAGATGGACAGTTTTACAACGGAAAACTTTGCTCCTACCTCGATTATATGAACCTCTTCATAACTTCCATAATTCAGAGGATGGGACTATGGCATCTGAGTGTCAACAGTTCTTGCTTGGAGAAGGTGATATCTTATATATTCCTAGAGGTTGTCCTCACGAGGCATACACTGCAGCAGATGATGGTGGTCTCGAGATGGATGATGCATCTACTGGGTTTTCCTTACATTTGACACTTGGAATTGAGGTTGAGCCTCCCTTCGAGTAAGTGCTCCATAAAGTTGATCTCCTTGTATCATGATAAGCTGAATAATCAGTCGGTCATCTTTTGGCTAGTTTGAGTTTTACACCCAAATGACCTGGTTTTGCAACTTCTTTAGAAAACTAACTCATTTTTTTTTTCTTTCAAAATTGGTAATTCTACCCATCTCAATTATCTTGACCACATCTTCACTTTCTCAATCACATCATGGCCTATGTTGTCAAAGGCTCCGCCATGGCACAATCAAAATCTATACCATCTAGACCCCGGTCGAGATGTGGTGGAGAGGGGTTAAAATTATCAGTTTCGAGAAAATGGGGTTAGTTTTCAAAATGGGTCTGAAAAATGGGTTAGTTGCACATGAAACCTATTTAGTTTAGTTGGTGATTTGTGCTCTTTGGGTATGCTTCTGTGAGTATATGATCATAAATGTCTTTCTCTTATGAGTCTGATCCATTATTTCTGATATGCAATTTCGCAAAGTTTACTATCTTATTTAGATGCTGAGAACAGTTGGTTTATGAAGCTTTCCACAGTAGAGAAACAATTTTGTTTACCTACCTAACTATTATAGTGTGGTCCAGGTCCTTTAGCATATATAAAGCGATGAATTAGTTCTACTTTGAAAAGAAATAAACATCATGGCTTATTCATTAAAAGTCAAGAGAAAAGGCCAAGATAAACTCATTCTGGTTCTGCTTTGCTGTATCAAAAATTTGTGCTAGTCTTGGATTGGGTGAATCCCATTGACAAGCCCACTCTGTTCGATCCAATTGCTTGCTTTTGACTTGCAAGTAAATTCAGAGATATTGATTTAAGGAAAAGCATAAACCTTATTATTTGGAGTGAATAGAAATTTAGAATCATTAGTTTGATTTGATTGTTTGGCATTGAAAAGCATATGGACTACTGATAATGTATTGCGAGACCTTGATGGGCATTGCTCTGTTTAGTGTATAAGGTGGATGTGTTTGTGCAATCTGAGTATTACATGATCTGATGGATCTTAAAATTTAGATTGACAATATAGTAAAATGCTTGCATGATCTGTAATGTTTTTAATGATTATCTGCAGATGTATTACATTTATTTGGAGCAAAGTATTTATTTTTTGTTAATATTTCTTCTTCCGATTCTGATATAAAAAAAATCCAAAATTTGAGTCTTGTTTGAAATCACCAAAGGTTATTGTCTGATATTATGTATTCTTCTGTGGGCAATACGTGTTCTGTCACTGGTCAAATATTTACTCAATAATTTATGTACGTTTTTTTTTCAAAGTGTAACTCAGTGATGGATTTCTGTTGTCAAAATATCTTTTAATTGATTGGCATAATTCTGCTTTGTAAACTGTGACCCCATAATGCATGTGGAATTGCAGTTTTTGTTTCAACATATGTAGTGTAGGCATGTGCTATTGTGGTCAAAACTGACATGAATTGTTGGACCCAATGACCCTGTGAAAACCAGCTCATGGTCATGTCTATATAAATGGATAATAACATCGAAAGAGACGGATTCTTTATCAATAATTCTTCATAAATGCTGGAGATTGAGAAAATCTGTCTTCGATTAAAGAAAATACGGAGACCGTGTAAACTAGTGTATAATTATCCTTGAAAGGATAAGGATGGAATTTAGTTTATCCAACATGCTTGGAAGAGAGGACCATTTTACTTGAAGTAATGCTAGATGTCCCTGCCACCTTTCCCGACATGTGTTGTGGCTGCTGATGTGTACATGCCACATCATGTACACATCAGCTGCCACGAGGTCAGAAAAGGTCTAATTTTTGGAAAATTCTACTCACCTATGATTCTCACCTTTGGAAGTTACCAGCTGATGTGGAACCACTTAAATCAAGAGAGAATGGGTGGGGCATTCACTTTACTTTTTAAGTGGTTCCACATCAGCGGGTAACTTCCACAGGTGACTAATCGGGTGAGTGTAGAAGCGCTCCTAAATTTTAGTGAATGAGACGACTACTGAAAATGAATTACTTCCACGTCAGCTGCCACTACATGTTGTCAGTAGAGGTGGTACATCTACCATTACTTATTGCTTCTTCTTGTAACCTAGTTGCCATATACATGAACACCAATTCTTCATTTTAGAATTTTAATGTTTTCAGCTTATCAAAAACTGAAAATAGTTCTCATACTTGATAGGTATTTTTGACCACAGGTGGGAGGGGTTTGCTCATGTTGCTCTTCATTGTTGGAACCGGAACCAGAAACAACTAGCCTATACACCTACTGATCCTCTCTCTGGAATTCTGAATGTTATGTCCATAAATCTTTTGCACATTTCAATCCAGCTAATTGGATGCCGTGATCCTGTTTTCCGGAAGGCTTGCATGGTTATTTCATTTTCACTGTCTTCAGATAATGAAGAAAACCAGCAAAGTGATGTTCTGGATCTGAGCCAGAGAAGCACTTTCAGATATGTAGTCAATTGTATTGGCAAAGAAGCTTGCTTCTTGGAAGCGTTCAAGAGTGTGGAAGCAGCAATCCAAGAGAAGAATGAAGATCTTTTTCAAAGAATGAGATGGCTCCGGCACCTTTATCATGAAGAAAAAACAGAGGGACCCGACTGGAATACTCCTTTGACAGGATTTGAAAACCTTCTCCAATTGTATAATGGGAAAAGAGAAGATGCAGAAGCTGCATTTACCGAGGTTAAGTCGAAATTCTGTAGGGATGTTGTATTCGAGAATGTATGCGAAAGCTTCAAAATATTGTTTCAGAAATACAAAAGCACCAGGAAGCAATACATGAATGGGATGCTTTCACTGCATTGTACTTGAGCAAGGTTTCAATTTTTAAATACGTATATCATGTTAAAATTTTGATTTTGAATACTGATGATTCCTTAATTTTTCCTTATATTTCTTGATCAGATTGACTCCTTCGTTTTTCTTTACATTTCTTAGTCAGATTGGCTAATCGTTCTCTCTCTCTCTCTCTTGCAGACATTGTTCAATGTTGCTGTTCTTGAAAGTTGAAACTGAAGGGTTTATGCAAGAGTCTATGGTGGTGTTTGGGAACCAATAGTTGAAGCACTTGTTTTGCAAAACAAGTCAGAAGCAAGAAAAAGTTTATTTGGTAAAACGCCGACTTATAAGTTAAAAAGTTAGTTTGGTAGTACAATACAAAAAAGTCATTTAATAGACAGCTTGCAACGGTACACATTTTCGCAAAACCCTGACTTAATTAGATTAAAGAGCAACTAATGTTTGCGTTCCCAAATACCACCTAAATCGTGCCATGGATTTAACAGGTCTTGCTATTAGTTTCTCTGATGAATGGTTTTGAGTTATTATATGGCTGCAACAGCTTCTTACCGAATAATCGATGCTCACATTTCGTGGGTTTAGCACATCTTTGAGTTACATTTGTAGACACTAATTTGATGGAAAAATTCCATTGGAAAATATGAAGAACTACATTGTTATATCAATCAGAAGAAATATGGTACATTCAGAAGGGAAGGGATTTCTCTCTCTAAGAACCATCAAGAAATAACAGACTTGAGCAATGCTTTCTATGGTGTGGGATGTTTTGGAGTAGGAGTTGGATGTGTGGAAACTCCATGATAATCAACATGGTAAACCAGCTCTTCTTCGTTGTCGTCGCCTTCTCCAGTAACTCCTTTGTCGTCGGGTGGCGTATCGGGGACCTAGATGATAATGACACAATCAGATTGGTAACCCTGAACTAGAAACTTATGTAAAAAAACAAAAATGAAATTGTTTTGGGTTCTTAAAATTTCAATTCCACTTGGCAACTGACCTTGATTTTGTGGTCTTCATGTGGATGATGATCTGAGATTAAGTAGCTCAATTTTCTCAGAGTTTGCCTTTCTCTATGCAGCAACATTGAAGAAGAAGAAGAGGAAGAAGCATGTGTGATGGTTGAAGAGGAGAGATAGAAGGCAGTTATTAAGATACATAAGGAAATGGAGCAAAAAGGTTTCATTTTTATAACTCACAAGGTTTCCTCCTTGTGTGGGGAGTTGAGAAACTAAATAAATAGGTGAGGAAGAGAGAGAGAGATGAGAGAGAGATGAGAGAGAGAGAATCAATTATGAATTCATGGGTGGGGGAACATGTCTTATGAGGCCCCATTCCATGTTTCATTTGTGAACCAGAGTACTTCAAGGGCTTTGAATGACGATTGTCCTTATTACTACAATTATTTCCTCTCTCTCACTCTCTCTCTCTCGTCTCTCTCATGTCTCATGGGTAAGGATTTTGCTTTCTTTTTCTTCTTCTTTGTTGTTCTTATTTTTCCTATTTACTTCAAGCTTCAGGGATAGATCTGGCAACAAATCAGGGTTAGGTTCGACCTAAGGTGAGTTGGCGGATTAAGATTATCAAACTTTAATTTTGATTAATTTAATATTTTTTTTTTACTATAAAATAAGAAAACAAGTTAGGGTTAATTCTAATCCTAACATAAAGATAATATATTAGAAATGCTCAACTCTAACTTGTTTAGCTAATATATTGAATTATGAATTATGATAGGGTTTATCGGGTCAGATTAAGATAAAATTTGGCGGATCCAATTAGGATAGAATTGGCGGGTTGATTCATATTTTGCCACCTGTAGACTGACGGGGTGGTTTAAGTGTTTTTTCACTTTTTTGTGGGTACACGTGTGTCTTGTCCTCACCAATAAGGACGACTTGTTTCACACTAGGTGATGTTGCCACTTCTGTTTGTTTCCTCTCTCTCTCTCTCTTCTCTCTCTCTCTCTCTCTAAGCTGAATACACAATGAATAAATCAATATCAGTATTTCACTCATCCTCAACAACCGGCAAGAAATAGGCCCTGAGAGAAATTTCGATTACTTTTTCAGTTTTGCTAGTCAAAAGTTCGTTAAATATTCAAGAAAGATTAAAATATATGGAATTGATATTTCAGCCCAACTTTTTATTAGTTTATTGTGGGTTTTTTTTATATATAACCGACAATACAAAATGATGTGTATTGGTTATGTGAAATTGACAATACAATTCCTATGTATGCCATTTATAAAATCAATATTATTGGTTTCATGTAATTGATTAATAATTGGAGCCAATTTAGTAAAATGTTGGGTTGAAATATACATATAAGGAGAGATATTGCATCATGTCTTAGTGCTTTACCATTGCACCACTTGTTTTTTGGGACTACGTGGTGCCCACATAGAGATGATCCAAGAAAAAAATTTCAGTGAGTATGTTTTTCTCAATATGTAGATTATTATCTCTAAAAATTAGCTCATTCTAAAACTTCTAACCTCATGAAAGGTTTATCGCAAAATCAACAGTTAAGAAAGAGGCCTAAACTTTGCTTATTTTTTACGAGATGGTTTGAGGGGATTAAAAGTTCCAGAATGAATTAATTCTATCATATGATGATATACACACTAGGGAGAACACTCTCACTGAAAATTAACCCTTAGATCATCTCCATGTGAACCCTCGAAAATAAATGGTGCAATAAGACATGATGCTCTTCACCAAATTAAAGGTGCCTCTATTAACCCAAAAATATATATCAGTTTTTGTTACGATATGCTTCCGATACCAAATTACCTATGATTAAAACCAATTATGTACAAACGGTTCTGATCAGTAACAGATTTCCAATATGATATTGCAATACATACTAGTTTAGACTTATTTTTGGTACTCATTGACACCCTTCTATTAGGTGACATTATTGTATTCATAATTTTGCCTAAAACCCTAATTTTTAGCTGCCAAAGATAAAAAATTCTACAAACATTACAATGTATCTAAAATCCCATTTCTAAACACAGGCTACCATTTACAAAAAATTGATTTTCAAAAATAGTTGTTTATTCTTTTTTTGGTACACTTTTAATTTCGATTATGCCTTTATTTTGTCTTCATCATTTTAAAGGTGTATAGCTGGTGGGTAGGTGGATAGTTAATGGATCCGTTTTGGAAGTTCTAAATGCCTGATTCATCCCAACGGCCCATTAGAGGCCCAAACATTTCAGACCGAAGCCCAATCTCAGAGTTTATGAGTAACCACAAGGCAGTAAGAGCAATAGCTTGTTACACCCTTATGGGCATAAGAGAGAAACCATTAACGACACTGATAAATTACTACTATCGGTGTAGGAAATGCATAATTAATAATGCAAGGAATGCGTCAATACCGACGTAGATAAACTGCTAACCTATTAAAAAGTCAACCATCAACATTAAAAAGTATTTTAAAATATTTTTGGATTGCTCTTTTTCGTTCATCCACATAATTACGTGAGAAGTCTAGTTAGTAGGAGAATCCACAACAAGCCCTCACCGAATTGATATCATTGGATTACATTTTATCCAGAGTTTATATTGTTAAAATCCTAGGAGGTAAATCTAGCTCGCTAGGGCATAGAGGTCGGTCTCTTAGATTTAATTGCTTTCCGAAAGGCATCATCTCTGTAATGTTATGTAGGCCTTTTTACGGACTAAAATTAACACTGATGGTGAATTTCCAAAGACCTCATCATTTCGAAGGGGAAAACAAAACTGCTTGCTACATGGTTTAATTTTGCAAGGAATCCAATTATACCATTTTTTTCTTCCACCAGAGTTACACTGGCCTATGAGGCCCACGTAAGATGACCCAAGAACTGATTTTTTGCCAGAATTATCTCTTCACTATATAAACCATCACAACAAGAAGATTGAATGGTTCTAAAACTTTAAACCTCATAAAAAATTAATGAGTTAATTAGTCTGAGGGTCCCATAAAATGGTCAATACTAAGGTTTAGGTCCTGCGATTGTCCACCTTTGAGTTTAGGTCCTAGAATAACGGTTGACCGTCCAAAAAGTGATAGGAATGCTAACAGGACCTAAACACTAATTATAAATTATCGGTAAGACTTACAATCAAATTTCTTATTTATGGGAAGTACAATTAAGAGAACTTTAAATGACCTCTTCAACTTCTTTGATCAAATCATTCCCCAATTCAGATTTAATACACTTAACTGATTTGAAGTATAGAAAGTACAATTTAAGTAAGAGAATTAAATTCGATTCTTACAATCCCGAGTAGGATAGAGATTGGAGTAAGAAAGTAAAATATGAGGGTTCAGATTCTGAAATTTACAAAGACTCCAAATAAAAATGTTGTTTCACTTCGAGGATCGAGACTAGCGAAACCAGCATTGAAACTGATATTTCTCCTGATCCTACAGTTGAAAGTAAGCTCATAAAATCTTGTAATAACGAGAACATAATCGAATTAAAAGTTACAGGTAGTGCTGAACTAGCTATAGAGTGAAGAAGAATAAGCATGAATGCGCAATTTTGTTTCAAAGTTTTCTCAACATGGCAAACTTTGGGTAGTCCCAAGAGGTCTCATTTCGTTGGTAGATCTGAAGCTAGAAATAATCAGACTATTGTAATTTAGCAAAAGTTAACTGTGATTCAAGATCTACTCGATCTTAATCTTCTTATTCCGGTTGAAGAAGAAACTATTAATGACGACATTAGTTTTAAGTCGAAGTGGATTGAAACCAACTACAAACATGAGCCACTGGTGGGTTTGATCTCTAACTGAGAATTCATATAGATCCAGTTCATGGTTCCCATGAAGATGCAATAGTGTACAGATAAGTTGGTGGAGATTTTATTTTATTAATTACATACAGATTTAAAGTTAATTATACAGAGGTAATAGTTCTATTTCTGGCAACATAAACAAGAAATTTGATTTTAGGTCCTGTTGATAATTCATAATTAGTGGTTGGGTCCTGTTAAAGGGTATTCTCGCTGTTTCACAGAGGTATCCCTTAACATTTCCATCACTTTTTGGACGGTCAACTGAGTTAACCATCATTTCAGGACCTAAACTCAAAGGTGGACAATTGCAGGACCCAAACCTTAGTATTGACCATTTTATGGGACCCTCAAACTAATTAACCCAAAATTAATTAAGGATTAATCTTCCTTTAGAGTTGGGTAGTTTTGTGTCGCAGTTTTAGAGTCAGAGCTATTAGAGTAAGTAGTTGTTAACATGATATCAGATTAGGTGATGTATAGAGGTCCTAGATTCAAGTATTAGCTAGTACGAAGAAAAAAATATTGTTGGAATATTCTCACACGCTAGCATTGACAAAGAATGTCATATCAATGTAACGCATCCCTCAAAACCTGCATAATTATGTGATATCTACCTCTCTTTCTCTCTAACAGTTCGAACTTTTAGATGCCCTCGTCGTAGCATCATCATTGTGCATGCACCACATTATAATTTTTTTCTCAGAATTATTACTCTCCTAACGTTTGGTTGTACTGATTATATATATAACTTTAAGATAGTTATGATAAATAAATACTCATGAGACCTCCATCTGTGTACAAGAAGTTACAATATTGAGTGTATTACGATCAAACAACACTAATTACACTCTTAAAAATAAATTAAAAGACACATTAATCACAAAAATCATTTATTGATTATTCATATTGTTATTTTTTCGAATTTTCGAATAATCATTCACCCACAAACCCGAACAGACTTAGGGTCGGGTCTGGGTAGGGTACACTAACTACCCCATTTGTTTGATATTTTTCTTAGCTAGTTTCTAAGAATTGAATCATTGGCAGATTTGATTAGCCTGAAAAGTAATTAGGGTTTTAAGTTATTAAAAAAATACGAAAAAAAATAAAATTGTAACTGTATGTAGTGACCCGATATTTAACCCGGCTCCATATAGATGGATCGCGCGGTTGATCCAAACCGATGTAAACTTTACGGGTTGATTGGATAATCAATACCCATTGATACCCTTAAATTAGGTTTGAGACAATAACTTGATGAATTAATCTAAGCAAAAATTAATTAAAGAGAACGGATCGACAAACAATCTTATTTGTACATTTTACATATACAGTAGTATGTGGAGTCTACATGAAGTTGATCTAACGATTGATATTTATCAAATTTTATATGTACAAATAATGATGTGCACGGATCCGGACTCTTAATTAAAACATGCATATCCCAATTATATTTGTCAAATTTTCATCAGAAACAGCTTTCCAAATAATAATATCACATGGACTAAATACAGTCAAACATTTGTAATTGTTTCAATTCCAACGTACGCTTTTACTATTCTATCTCTCATATTAGATACAATTGTGTGTTATAATTAATAAATATTACTTAAGTTAGATATCATTAATTATTATGTCCAAAATCTTGAAATTCTTTTTTTTTTATATAAACCTCTCTAAGATTCCTGTTTGGGTATCAGTTTCTTTTGAAGTTTTGTCTCAAAATTGAGAGATTAAGATAGAAGAATTAGGGAACTATGGGAGAGGAAGAAGAAGAATGTGATATAGGACTCAGTTTAAGGCTCGGCTCCGGCGAGTACACGTCGAGGCGCACCGATGAACGTAAGCGTCAAGTTCAATTAAATTTCTTGTTCCCGTCTCATCCGAAGAAGGAAATCGTTGATTATGAAGTTCACGATGACGATCGATCGAGTTCGAAGACGGTTAATCAAAATGAAGAACATGCAATTAAGAAAGATAATACTAGTGTTAATAGCCATATTAACAAATATGGTACTACAAGAAAGAAACTCAGGCTTACCAAAGAACAATCTGCTTTGCTTGAGAGTAGCTTCAAAGAACATAATACTCCTAATATGGTAATCTCTCACTCATCTCTTTCTCTCTCTGGATAGGGCCCACAAATGAACCCCTTCGTTTCTATAGGCCCTGTCTATTTTTAGTCGATGTGAAACCTCATTATAATAGTAGAGATAAAATTTAAGAATTTATCTGAAAGTTCGATTATGAATCTCATCGTCAGGCACAAAAGCAAGAATTAGCGGAGCGATTGGATCTACGGCCACGACAAGTCGAAGTTTGGTTCCAAAATAGAAGAGCAAGGTAATTAAATTAATTAGAAAGAATTTTTGTTAAATACATTTTTAGGGTTTTAATTTTTGATTGAATGATTTAATAAACAAGATTAATATTGTATGGTTATTTTTTTAGGACTAAATTGAAGAAAACAGAGGTTGATTGTGAAGTGTTGAAGAAATGTTGTGAAAGTTTAAAAGAAGAAAATCGAAGGTTGAAAAAGGAATTGCAAGAGCTGAGATCAATTAAGTTTGGATTACCTTCACCATTTTATGTCCAGCTCCCTAAGACGGCTGCCCTAACTGTGTGTCCAACATGTGAGAGGATTGCCAAGACAAGTACTACTGATGACAAAAATAATATGGTTTTGGATGTTATGGGAAAGTCTAACAAGTTTTAGGGTTTTTCTTTCTTTTTTTATTTTACATAGCTCACTACTTTTTATTGCAAATTTGACATGTCTCCTAATGTTATTTTCAGAAATTAGAAACAGACCTTTGACCTTGGTCAAATTTCATTGACCAATAAAAAGTTATGACTTCATATTAAGGGTGTGTTGGTTTAAGATCAGAATAACAAGTCTCATTACTTTAAATTCTTAAATTACCCTTGTAAGACAATGTTTCTACACCTTCTAAATTGTATGCATTTAATAGATCAGAATAACAAGTCTCATTACTTTAAATTCTTAAATTACCCTTGTAAGACAATGTTTCTACACCTTCTAAATTGTATGCATTTAATAGATCTTTGAGTCATTTTGATTTTCAATTATAATACCTGTTAAAAAAAACCCTAGATGGGCCACTTTTGCGAATCACAATCACCTACCATGTAATGTGGATTGTGGGGAGATAAGTTTGGCGGGCAACAAAACTTTTGGCGGATTAGAAAAATCTCAACCCTAACTCTACTCGTTTAACTGGCAGTGCTAGAGCTTATACATTAAAATCGGGTTGGTTGGCTGGGTTAGATTTTGCCACATTTATCAGCAAAAGCTGTATGTGTAGCATTATTCTTGCACTTGAATTCCAAAGAACTGAATGACTTTTGCATAAACAACTCAAATTTTGCTGTTTGTTTATAATTTTAATTCCATGAATTTAAGTGGTTATGTGACCCAAAGTAGGAGAAATAGTTAGTTTTCAACATAATTATGTAGAATATATTTCCTTAAACCCCCAAGGAACATACTTCCCCAAAATTGGTGGACATGATAAAACTTATTTGCAATCAAATAAAACCTAAAATCTAGTAACTCTCATTATATTTTTTTAGGTGGTCATGTACCCATTTGAGTTTAGCAAAAACAACTCAAATTTTGCAATTATAATTCCATGAATTCAGGTGGTCATGTACTCATGTGATCCAAAAGCATGACAAACAGTTGATTTTCAAAGTAATTATGTGGAATATGTTTCCTTAACCCCAAAAAACATACTTCCATAGAATTGGTGGAAATGATCACACTTCCATGAAACACAATTATTTGCGAAAAAAGTACATTAAAAACACCTTAGTTTGAAAGAATTGCATCCAAGTCACCATTTTCAAACTAAATACAAAAACAACACTCTTTCCCAATTTTCACCCAAAATCTCTCAAAAATACCCTTTTAACTTTTTACTTTATTCTTCAATCCAGACCCAATTCTAAACCCACATGTGGGATCATTTCATCTAAAAAATAAAGATATTTTGGGGTAAAATAAGGGGTGGGTGTTGTTTTATTTTTAGTTTCAAAATGGTGATTTGAGTGCAATTTTCCCAACCTAGAGGGTTTTTTTATGTAGTTTTCCCATTTTTTGCAATCAAACACTGCTAACACCTACTAACTCCCATTATTTTATTTTCCGTCAACAAGTTTGACCACGGTGGGGTATCTAGATTTGGAAACAGTGGCATGTCATGTCTTCAAAAACCCAAGTTTTGTTCAGGCTATAAGTTGATGATTCTTCCATGACAAGTTATGGAGCCTTAGCTAGTTAATAATCCCCCATTAATTAGGATTTTGACTAAAATGTGATTAGTAGGACTAGGAAGTAATTAGAATTTGATAGTTCTATTATGTAAAACATGAACACAAATTTCATTAATCAGTCATTGTAAATGTAAATCAACTACTTATAGCATAAGGTTAATTATGTTTTATGTTACCAAACATCTTAAAAATGACTTCCACAATCAGTTACAGATCTATAATTAGTTTTAAACCTCATAAATAATTACTTCAATTACAAAGGTCAGTTTGGTTTTCTGCAAGGATAAACAGGTCAGTTCGGGTACCCGTCAGTTCCGATTTTGGTACTTAAATAGGTGGAACCAGAACCAGGATAATTGATTCCGATTCTGGCTGGTTTTATTTGGATCCTGATTATTAGATTTTAATACTTACATAGAAATGAATTAAAAGACAGAAATATCATAGGCAAAAAATTAATAACTGTAAATGGGTTCGAGTTATCAGATCAGTTCCAATTCCATCAAATACCCAGAATCAGAATCAATTAAAATACTAACAGTTCCAGTTGCAGTCCTCAAATATGCAGAACCAGAACCAGGAAAATCAGCTCCAGTTCAGTTTGATCTTGGGTAAACAGGTACCCATTGACACCCTTAGCCACACCATGTGTCACATACAGTTGGGGTCATCAATGAATTGTGTTTGGATAGGACGGTGTTGATTCAGAACCGATGCAATAACATCTGGATCAGGTCCAAAGGCGAACAGCCGATCGCAAATAACAACCTTTTATACATATATTTTTTCGATCTGTTTGCAATCTTAGATCGACACGATTCTTAGGCTATTTCTGCAACTACATCTACTTGTAGCTGCTGCATGTTATTCTGCAAATTTGGAGATTTAGGCATGGACTGTGAAGGATTAATTATTCCTTGAGATTGCAACTACAAAATTTCAACTCAACTACAAGAAGAGAACTAAATAACCTATAATAGATGTAGAAAGGTTACAATGAATCAAATTAATATGGCTCTAGATAGAGTTGAATGGCGAAATAGGATTCATTTTTTGACCTCAAATCATTCTTATAAGGCATTTTTTATGATAATTACTTCTCGTGATATATCTATGTACCTGTATGGGATTGGAGCAGAGAGATCTTACTACTGAGTCGATGGAGTACTTTGTTGTAAGACGAGACTCGCGTATATCAACTCATTCCATGCATCCGGCACCCCAGGAAGGCACCAGTGGCTACAGTCTTGCCGCCTCGTGGAAACCTTTTTTTCTACAGTTCGGTTCTTACCATAAACTGATGGGTGTCCATCCTTGCGGAAGTTGGTCAACTTTGTCACATTTAGTAGTAACACGGGTACCTGCATTTCGCGGATAACCTCCTCCACGATCTTCATCTTCAGAGGATAACTATCGAGGAAAGCCCCACTTGAGATGGGTTCCGTCTCCCCGTTGCATGTCCCGCCAGAGTCCCAGTCTCCTCCTCTAAAAAAAAAAAAAAACAAAAACATTGATGATTTCCTCATATGTCAATTTTCACACCCACATATTTTGGAAAAATAGAAACTGTTTTTAGATTTTTTTACGGCTAGTTTGACATGCCTCCTAACGTTTTCTAAAATTAGATATCCCCTTTAGAGTTTGATCAAACGCCATTGACCAACAAAAGAAATATGACCAAAGTTCGAAGGGTATTATGTTAAAACCAAAATCAGAAAACTAACTTTGAATTTTTAAAATTCCTAAATTCAATTATAATATGCCAATTTGTCGTGAGTATGAGTGTGGACTGCGTGAACATTTTAACAAGTGAGGGTTACTTCTGTCATTTAGATCTTAAACTAATCCTGGTCATATTTTTCAATTGGTCAAACATTGTTTAATCATCTGAAGCGGAATATCAAATTTTGAAAATATTGGAGGACGTACCATATTAACCTTAGGAAGTGGGGGTGCAAGGATTAACTTCGATTTCTTCCCTAGTAATCTAACAGAATTGACATAATTCGAGGTTACAAATCCTAACCTGAAATGGGCGGAAGAGTATCCACGGTAGAAAACCAACTTCTTGGCTGGATTTATGTTTCGATCGATCCACTTCCCCCAAGTTCTCATGGCTCTTCTATAAGCTTCAACCGCATCGAACTGAGGATAGATAAAATCACCTTCTTTATAGTAGTTCTTCCTGTTGGATCAAAGGTCTTCATTCATTTTTCACTCAAGACTATTTCAAAATGTGTGAAGAGCTAAGCATCTCATGTTAAAATTATCTATCACAAGCAAGAGAAATTAGATAAAATCAAGACATGAAATAAAACAAGGAATGGAGAGTGCACACCCTCTAGCAGTCTTTCCATGAGTCCACCAATGGCCAGTATTGAAGACTAGGATGTCAGCACGCTTCCACCGGTTAGCAGATTTGTCAATTTTGTCTATTGATAGAGTTGGATTTGATTTCCCCTGAGGATTTATACGGATCCCTTCCTTGACAAGGAAATGTGAGCGTACAAAATCGACTGTACAGTTGAAGTCCTGAGCAATCCAATGAAGACAATATAGGAAATTATGAATTGTCCTTCAAACTAAAATGTAGTTGCATTTGGGAGTTATTTAGGCGGCATTTGGTTAGTGATCCAGATACCCCTCATTATTTTTCATAACAAAATTGTTGCTTTCAGTGTTTGTAGTGAAGTTGTGTCCATTTTGACAGTTACTAAAATTCGTAAACAGTTTTCTGGTTTAAGAAAAACTTATTTTTGGTATTAAAAAGTTTTCAAATACAACCCAGATTTGTGGATTGCATTCTAGTTTGAGAGTTACATAGGATCATGGATCTTGTTCAGCTCCAGTTAACATAAAAAACTGACACAGCATATGGAACAGTTTCGGTTACCTCAAATTTGAAGATGTAATATCCTCTTCCTTTGGTGATTTTATAACCATGGACCTCATACATTTTGCTCTTGTCCGTCAGGCCTTCTCGGAGGAGGCATAGGATTGATTCAAACTGGTTCCGGTTCATGGAGTCTCCAACCAGCATCAATTTTTTACCCCTCAGTCTCTCCAAGAAGTCTGTGGCATTAAACCTATGAATCAAGAATGAGGGAAGACAATATGTGCTCTTGAAAAATCTGATCAATATCAGAACATAACAAGTACAAGCACATTAATAGAGAAGTTTCGACGCAGTTCACAATTCCTTTTTGGTAACACTTAAGTTTCATAGCCATGGAAATAGGATTTGTAGGTGCAGTGAAACAGCTGAATAAATAACCATAAACAGAAATGAAGAAAGATACAAGTTTACAACAAAAATAGGACTGATGTTTACATTAATGGTTTCTGTATATGCATCAATCACTAGTCTACTGATTTCTATAATCATAACAGATACTTAAAAGGTTGATTGACTGATCTCTTTACTAAATCAGAACATGCTCTGCCACCAATCCAAAGTTAATTTTCTAATTCTGTAACTAATATGCACGCACTTCTGAAAGAGAACCTACTCCGGAGCCATTTCTTGACATTCTAAAAAGCCATCAGTTTATGCACTATGTTATTAAAGTCGGGGCCTAGGCGGATTTAATCGCTGCCTAGGCGCTAGGCGCCCTTTGGCCGCCACGCCATGGCCCCTAGGCGTCTAAGGCCGCCAAGTCCAAAAAATCGGGGCCTAGGCGGGCGATTAGGGCTAGGCGGCTGGTCCCCTAGGCGCCGGCTAGGCCCTTTTAAAATAAAAAATTTTAATAACAAAATTTTAAGGGGTTTTTTTTTGAAATATTTTATTGTTTAGGCCCTTTTTTGGGAATAACAAACTCTTTTAGGGATTTTAATGAAAAAGGATTCATTTATAATAAAGAGAAGAAAAGAAAGGAAGGGAAGTGGGAGTGTTTCGTCATCTACTTACTGTTGTCTTCTTCTTCTTCTTCTTCTCCCTCTTTTTCTTCTTCTCTCTTTTTTTCTCTGCTTTTTTATTGCTCTACTTTTTTTTCCTGCCTGCTGTATTACTCAGTTTTTTCCAGCATGTTGTATTGCTTTGTTGATTTGATTTTAAACCTATATATTTAACTGATTAGTGATTTTATTTATATGCGTGACTGATTGACTATGAGTTTTTATTTTAGCCATTTAAATGGCATCTTGTATGGTAATTTTTTGACATATGCATATGTATATTTTTTTGTAGAATTTATATAATTATATCTATATATGCCCGACTAATCCCGACTAGGCCTCGCCTAGAAGGATCTAGGCGCTAGGCATCCCTTGGCCGCGGCCTAGGACTTTAACAACATAGTTTATGCAACTAGATTCAAAATTCCCATTGCATTTATCCAACGAATCAATAATCATTTTGTCCTATTCGAAGAACAAAAGATTTGGATATCATTTGTCAAAGTAATCAGAGTCCCAAAAAAATCCTCATCAGCAGCCTGGGATCTTGCACTTTTAGCTCCTAATTATGCAAGTTTAGAATACATTGGATTTAGAGTTTTGGACAAGAAAACAGAGTTTCCAAAACGAATAGCAAACTGGTCTATCTGATTAGTTCTTACATCACTATGGTAATCATCTTTGAAGCCTTGTCACAACTTATTGGGTATTGAAACATGAATCTGGCTCCAAAATCCATTCTACCTAGGGGAATATCTTTTGTTGACGTGTTTATCTTTCTTTCTTTTTTTTTGAGATGAAGTTGTTGATGTGTTTAACACTACATCTTCGATCAATTTTGACTACTTTGCTACACATTCTTTTCAGCATTCTCGTTCATTTATAAACCTTCAATTAGCCTCACTGCTCTCCTTCTCTAGTGTTGTGCACAGATGACAATGAAAAAGTTAGTTCTTTTGAGCATCTATAATATGAAGCATGTGTTTAGATTAGGTATTGAGTGTATACACATAATAGAAGCAATATATGAATAAAAAGATTAAAAAACATATCTTTGATTCCAAATAAAGAAGTCATGAAAGAAATCCAATTTTGCCCACGAAAGTTATGCACAAAATTTTTCAGAACTTGAGTGCTCATCAAAGTATCAAACTCAATTAAATCAGCATTTTTGTTTCCTTCAATGGATAAATAACAACAAAAAGATTAAACAAGAAGAAGTTTGGATTCCAAATTAAGAAGACACATAAAAACAAAAACCTAATTTTGCAAAACTTGGGTTTACCTTGGAAGATCACAATCGTCAGGTTTCCATCTCCATTTCAGATACTCTGAGTCACGTCTACCATTTCCTTGACAGCTAAAAGCTTCATCTACATAAGGGCAAGAACCAGGTTGGTAGATCGGATACTCCTCATCTCTTACCCATTTCCCTTGATACAAATCGCATTTATTCCCCCAATTCATTTTCTCAGAACCCATAAGAAATTCATCACTCATTTTGATTCCACTGTCAGGGATTGAATCAAGGGTTTTTGTATCAAGATCAGAAGAAATATTTTCTTCAATTGGAACAGAATTTTCCTCACCATTATCAACTAATGACTCTGTTTCAGCTTCTGTTGTTGTTAATGGTGGTGGGTTAGAAGAGAGAGAAGGGTTAGATGGTGATGGTGGTGGGATTTTAGAGAGAGAAAAAGAAGAGAGAGAGAGGTTGATGTTGTCTGGGGATGAGATGATGAGATTATTCGTGTAAAGGGAAAGAGTGGGTTCAAGAGTTCTTTGGCTGAAGAAGAAGATGCTAATAAGTAATAACAGAAGAAACAATGATAATGAAAGGGTTGTTGAGAATGAATAAGGGAAGTTCTTCTTCTTTTTCTGAGGAAATGGAGGTTGTGGTGGTGGAGATGAAGAAGCCATTTGATCTCAAGATCATGTTCAGTTTGCAAATGCCCAATCAAGGATCTAATAATGTGTTGGGAGTTTTTCAACTTTTCACTGTTTTTTTCATAAACAAATGAAAATGGTGGCAGACATGGAGAATTTACTTCTTTTGTCCCTTTTTCTGATCTGTTGGATCAACTCCTCCTTTCTCTGAATAGGGTTGATCCAAAGGCTAGTGATGATAATTTTTACATAAAAACAACCTGATGTTTGAATAAAATGATTTAGATAAGAGAAGGGATCACTGCACATGTTTAAATGTACATGCTCATGTGGGGCTCACATGAAGTTGATCTACGAGTTATTTTTTTGTGAGGATGATCTATATGGTGTTGAAAACATCATCACTAAAAATTAATTCATTCTAAAATTTCTAATCCATCATATGTTGGTTTGAAATTAATAATATTTATAGAAGGTTTATAAATATTATAAATTTTAAATTATCATTTGATGGAGCTAGAAGTTTTAAAATGGTATCTAAAGAGAAGGGATCCATGGACTTGCTTAAATGTACACGCTTGTGTACATGCTCATGTAGGACCCACATGAAATTGAACTTGTGGCTGATTTTTTGTGATACAAAAGACATGTTCACTAAAAATAACTTTTGAATCATTTCTATATAAAATCAAAGTAATGGAGGTGTACTAAATGAGGATGCAATAGCCTTCCTCTATTTTGGACCCATCAATCTCTAAGGGCATCCACAGTGGTCATAAAATTTGGCCAAATTTGCAAAAATAGTTGCGTAATGGAGGTTGGTATAGATAGAAACGGACCCTACAAGTGCCCTCGCCCAGCTAAATTTGACCAACAAACCTTATTCTTCTCAAAATCTACCACGGTAAACATCTCATACTCAAACACTTCTCACACTAAAACACTTACACCCATATTCCTACAATTTTATTTCTTTTCTACAATGACTACAAAAACAATCCGAGGAAAGAATTTTGACACCACCGGAGATGTAGCATTATGTCGAAGTTGGGTTGCGATGCCAGGCAGCCCCCAGGAACACCGCCTGGTATTTTCAAAAAAGAATTTTTTTTTAAAAAAATACCCATTGTATCCCTAATTTAGTTTTTTATGAATTTTTTTGGAGGAAGCCTCAAACACACCGATGTGTAACTCTCAAATATAGGCCAAATTTAGTAAGCCAAATTTAACTTTTAGCCAGAGACCACTGTGGATGGCCTAAAAATGCTATAAGATCTCACCATCTCATATTGGGGTCAACCATAGGTCCTGTAGCATTACTCATCTACTTACGGATTGGAAAATTGGAATTAGCACCAACATTCGTTTTGGAAAATTCGAATTCAGGCTATCCGTACCATTACTATCCGTTGACATCCCTATCATTAGATGACTTATTATGAGAGAGAGAAAACAATTGGGCAACCTTACTCTTATACCTAGCTAGGAACAAACTTACCGAATGCAACGAACTAGAATGTAAAATCAAACAAACAACAGTCTGTTATAATTTCTGGGCACACAAGATATATATCGAGAGAAGTGGGAAGAAGGTATTGCTTATTCACACATTCATAACATATCTCTCTCTGTGAACTGATATACAAAGCTTGGTTTATCGTACAAATTTTACTGACCCTTTTTTTTTCTTCTTACTAACAAAGGGAGAGGGAAATATATATATAACAGGGGGTGCATGTGAGGATGCACCCCCAATGGGCACGTATGAACACGTGCCCATATGCATGACCTGCATGGGTGGTGGGACAGCCACCTACCCCCCATGCGTCATAACACTCTCCCTTGGATGTCCACCATTCTAAGATAATTGCCTCGTTAAAAACTTTGCTAGGAAAACCTAGAGGGACAAAACCTGAGCTAAGGGAAAAAGAGTACAATGACTTAGAAGAGTGCTGGAATCGCATAAGCTGCCTCGTTAAAAACTTTGGCAATGAAAACTCAGAGGGACAAAACTTTGACAAAGGAAAAAGAGTACAGCGCGATAAGGTCCAGTCAGACAAATGCAGGCATAGGAAGACTCCCCCTGATTGAGCAGGCATTCAAATCAGTCTGCTTGATGATACATCCGTCTCATACCAATACCATAGACTAGCTTTCTGAAAATCGCCGTAGGCAGAAACTTGGTGAATAAGTCAGCAAAATTCTCAGAGGATTATATCTGCTGGATATGAATCTCACAGTTCTTCTGGAGATGGTGAGAATAAAATAACTTCAGTGAAATATGCTTGGTTCTATCACCTTTGATGTAACCTTCTCTGACTTGTGAAATACAAGCGGCATTGTCCTAAAAAATGACTGTTGAAACATCAGTAACAGAGGGTAGAGCGCAAGAGCTTCTGATGTGTCCAATTAATGATCGTAGCCATACACATTCTCGGCTGGAAGAGGTAGCTGGGAGACTTTGCTTGTTGGATCGCCAAGAGAATGCAGTACCTCCACTTGTAAAAACATAACCAGATTGGAAAATAGCTTTGTGGGGATCGGAGAGATATCCGGCATCCGTGTATCCCATTATCTGAGAGCCATTGGATGGGTTTCTCTGATAGAATAATCTCATGTCTGCAGTTCCGCGGAGATATCGGAGAATCTGCTTGACACCTGTCCAATGTCTCCTTGTCGGGGCAGAACTAAACCTGGCTAACAGATTCACAACAAATGCAATGTCTGGTCGGGTACATTGAGCCAAGTACATCAATGTGCCGATTGCACTCAAATATGGTACCTCAGGACCAAGTAGTGCTTCACCTTCTTCCTTTGGTCGGAATGGGTCTTTCTCAGTATCAAGAGATCTTACAACCATAGGAGTACTCAATGGATGCGCTTTGTCCATGTTGAAACGCTTCAAGATCTTCTCAGTATATGCTGTTTGATGGACTAAGATTCCATTTGAGTTATGCTCGATCTGCAAGCTGAGGCAAAATTTTGTTTTCCCGAGATCTTTCATCTCGAATTCCTTTTTCAGGTATCCAACAGCATTACGGAGCTCCTCAGGAGTCCCGATTAAATTTATATCATCGACATACACAACGACGATAGCAAATCCAGATTCTGACTTCTTTATAAAAACGCAGGGGTAAATGGGATCGTTTGTATATCCTTCCTTTATCAGGTATTCACTAAGGCGATTATACCACATCCGCCCAGATTGTTTCAATCCATACAAAGCTCTTTTGAGCTGAAGTGAATACAAATGGCGTGGTCTTCCCTCAGGTAAAAATAACCCTTCCGGGACGCGCATATAAATATCTGTATCTAACTTCCCGTACAGATACGCAGTGACCACATCCATCAGATGCATGTCGAGTCTTTCTAAGACTACCAGACTAATCAGATATCTGAATGTAATTGCATCCATAACAGGAGAATATGTCTCTTCATAATCAATCCCAGGTCTCTGTGAAAAACCTTGTGCCACGAGTCGCGCCTTATAGCGAACGACCTCATTTTTCTCATTGCGTTTTCTTGCAAAGACCCATTTGTTTCCCACAGGGTTCACATCCGCGGGTGTTGGTACAACTGGTCCAAACACCTCACGCTTTGCAAGGGAAGCCAACTCTGCTTGGATAGCTTCTCTCCATTTTGCCCAATCAGTTCTATGTCGACATTCCTCTATAGAGCGTGGCTCAATATCATCGTTCTCTGTGACGATGTCAGTAGCTACTGAGAAGGAAAAAATATCGTCGACAATTATTTCATTGCGATTCCACATTTCTCCGGTACATGCATAATTTATAGAGATTTCCTCATTTCCCTCTCCTGGGGATTGTACCGGTCCCTCTCCTGGGGATTTGCCTTCTTCAAGAGGCATATCTTCAGAGAATGTGGATCGTTCAATGATGCTCTCTCCGGGAGTATTTACATTTAGTGATTGGCATTTCCTCTTCCTGGGAACAGAATCTTTCGAACCAAGAGGTCGCCCACGCTTTTGGCGTGCATTAGACGACTCATTTGCTGCAAGTTGTCCTACTGGGGTCACATGCCCTCTCGGGACATCAGCTCTTACAGCATGTCTCTCCGGGACATCAAGTTTAGCTGGAGCATTTGCAGCAGGTATATATGACTTGGTAACTTTAGCTGCGTCATTAAATGCATCAGGCATTTCATTGGCAATTTCCTGAAGATGAACAATCTTCCGCACCTCAATGTCACAGGCATTGGTACGAGGATCAAGATGAGACATAGATGGTGTGATCCAGGAAATCGCATGTCGTTCTTCTGACGACGAATCACGCCGTTCTACTGACGACGGATTGTCTCCCCCTAATGACGGGAAGACTGTCTCATCAAAATGACAGTCCGCAAAACGGGCGGTAAAAACATCACCTGTCATTGGCTCAAGATAACGAATAATAGAAGGTGAATCAAAGCCAACATATATTCCTAGCCGACGCTGAGGACCAAACTTGGTGCGTCGCGTAGGGGCAATAGGAACTTGCACAGCACAACCAAATACACGCAAGTGTGAAATGTTTGGTTGGTGACCCATAACAAGCTGCATAGGGGAATACAAATGATATGCAGTCGGACGAATCCGAACCAATGCAGCTGCATGTAAAATGGCATGTCCCCAGGCTGCAACAGGTAGCTTAGTTCTCATAAGCATAGGCCGAGCAATGAGCTGAAGACGCTTCACAAATGATTCTGCTAGACCATTTTGTGTATGAACGTGAGCAACAGGATGCTCTACGTCGATGCCAACTGCTTGGCAATAAGCGTCAAAAGCTCGAGATGTAAACTCGGCAGCTCCATCAAGACGGATAGACTTGATGGGGAATTCAGGGAAATGTGCACGTAATCGTATAATCTGAGCGAGCAAACGTGCAAAGGCAACATTGCGAGTGGATAATAGGCAAACATGCGACCACCTCGCAGAAGCATCCACCAAGACCATAAAATATCAGAATGGTCCACATTGGGGATGAATAGGCCCACAAATATCCCCCTGAATTCGTTGCAGAAAAGCTGGGGATTCAACCACGACCTTGGTTAAAGATGGTTTAAGCACCAATTTACTCAGGGAACACGCTTCACAAGCATAATCTTTGGACATCAGAATCTTCCTGTTTCTAATGAATGTCCCTGCGTGTTTTGAATTATTCTACTCATCATAGTAGAACCTGGGTGACCAAGTCGGTCATGTCAAAGCATAAACGCTTTCGAGTCATTGAACTTCTGGTTCAAGATGGCATAAGATTCAACCCTTCTTATCATCGTATGATACAAACCAGAGGAGAGAGCTGGGAGCTTCTCTAATATACGCTTCTGGTGTGAGACAGAGGTAATACACAAGTATTCCATATCATGCTCATTCACTGTCTCAAGGTGGTATCCATTACGACGTATGTCTTTAAAGCTCAACAGATCTCTCCTGGATCT
>MVGT01001243.1:51127-98755 GCA_002174775.1 Macleaya cordata | reverse complement strand
TAGGGTCCTGATTCCCTAAAAATCAGGTGGCGACTCCAAATCAATCAAAATCAATACTCTCAGAGAGAGATATAAAATGTATCTCCCTCAGTCAAAAAGCACAGGAGAGTTTGCACCTCATAAGCGTGTTTCGACCAAAAGTGCGGGTGCTACAAGAGGTAATTATGAAATTGAAAGGGAGGTGGGCTCTTTCGAAAGAGCCAATGTCGATTCGAGAGGATTTGTCCAATATTGTCGAGGAATGTTGTGTTCTACACAAAATGTGCAAGATTAGAAATGATAAAATAGATTCAAAATGGAGTTTTGATGAATATTATAATGATATTGTCTTTCCACCCATCGCGAGTTAGGATCCTATATGCCAAGCTAGGGATGATATTGCCCAACATCTTGTTGCTGCTAGCAGAGCTATTTTGTAGTCGTTGTCCTTCAAGTCATGATTTCAGGTAGTAATCTTTACTATGACGATTGTTTTGGGTATAACATCATCCATCAACAGCTGAAGTTTTTTGCGAAAGACTATTGGAGGGTCGTTCTTGTGTGTTCGTGTGGTTTCATATCACACAAAAAGATTTTAAAAAAATTTATGTAATTTAATGTAACTGCAAATTGATGCGATATATAGCCACTCTCGTGTGTCCGTGTGATTGCATGTTACATAAGGAGGTTTTAAGAAAATCTCTAATATTTAATATGACTGCACATTGAGTCGATGTGTAGCCGTTTTGTGTGCTTCTATGTGTTGACCTTCTAATATGTTTTTTGGGTATAAACTACCAACATCCTAATTACCACCGCATCCTAAGAATAATGTTCTTGCTTATCGCAGTGTGCAACGCATACAACTTAATAAATGTTTCTATTTAATCAAGCCTTAAGGAGTTGTTGATCATGAGGGTGCTTTCATTGATGTTGATATTGGTAAGCCTGGTAAAGTGCCAGATAATCAGGTTCTTTTGGAATCGCAACTCCTTCGAAGGGATGATAGATTGAGGGATGGTGTTTGGATTATTGGGAATATAAGTTTGCCTTTAATGAACAGGATTTTGGTTCCCTACACTCAAACGCCTAGAGATATAACTCCGACACAAATTACATTCAATAATGCAATAAACATGATTCAAAGAGTTGGGCAGAAGGTAATTAAGAAATTAAAACGGAGGTGGGCTTGTTTGAAAGAGCCAATATCGATTCGAGAGGATTTGTTAGATGTTGTCGAGGCATGTTATGTTCTACACAATATGTGCAAGATCTGAAATGATGAAATAGAACAGGTAAGGAGTTTCGATAAGTGTAATAATGATATTGTCTTTCCACCCAATGTGAGTTCAGATCCTGCAAGCTAAGCTAGGGATGTTTTAGGTCTAACCACCTATGATACTTAGACATCTAAGTCATTTACCATCTTAGGATATTTTTCGATGGTGATTTAAGGTTCTTGCTAATCTTTTCTCCATTTCTTTAAGTCTTCATCAATACTCAATAGACTCACTAACTCTAACTTAAGTTACATAACTATCTTGAGTTTACTTTGATACAAAATTCGATAAATAGTACATGAGCATGGACCTTTCACAGACAACTCCAAATCTCAAACCTAAGTCCTAAGGCCCCACACAACTTAAAGTAAACTCTATTGTATATTGGAAGTTATCTCCACTCCTAACTATAACACAACACCCTTCATTCTTTTCCTTTTTGTTCTTTTTTTTTTTAAAAAAAATAAAAAATTATGCATTAGGCTGCTTTTTTTTTATACTTGTGCTCTTCGTAAATTGATCATCGCAACCAACTTGTTGCAACTGTTATTTTCATCTCTACACGTCATCATCGTAGATATTTAATTAATACGATATTTACCTTTATATTTTGGTCACTTAATCTATGACGACCTATAATCTAGATTTTTTATGTTATTAGAATTTTCTTAAGGAATGGTTGGAAACTTAGGTTAATCTGTTGATTAGTAAGTAATTAGTTAAACATGTGTATGAAATTTTATGGATGAATAACGGAGCTAAGAGCTGAATTAAATATCAATTAATGGAAATTGTGCTTTAAATTGTTATTGAACTATATAGAATTTATTTTTGATTTTTGTGATTGGCCGACCACTTTGCCCCTCTTAGAAGAAAATTCGGGATCCGCCACTACTCGTCTTATATAAAAGATAGAACCACCTAATCTCCCACTTCCACTTCTCTCGCTTCATTATAACTCAGCATTAAACCCTGGTTCTGGGTCCAAGATCAGTAGATGTATCTTGGCTCAAGGTTGAAATCAATTACATTACACATAGATCTTAATCCATTGCATCCAAGGTAAGTGGATGTAGAAAGAGAGGGTTTTGGTCCCACAATGGGATCTCTTAATCCCTAAGCATGGACTTCTCTTCACTGGTATAGGGATCCTTAATTAGTGGAGAGGGGAACGGATCAATGAATGAGTGTGGGCGTTTAACACACTGAATGGATGAGCGCCACACTCATATATTGAGTGTAAACCGCTCATTGAATGAGCGTCACACTCATCCTTTTAGCGTTTAATTTGAATGGCCAAAACCTCCAAAATTTGAATATTCTTACCCTAAATAAAACTCAATAAACATTTCATAATAGCCCACACCCCCAAACTCCCCTAAATCATGTGCTAGTCAATTATTTAGAAAATTTTATCCTAATTAGATAAAGGAGGCTCTTCATTTAATGTCATCTTTATTTGGTTACAAAATATTAGAATGACAATACTACTTATACTCCTTTGGATGACTCTTTAGATGACCGAAATCTGATGTGGCGAGATTTTGGTTCAAAATATCGGCAACTTTTTGAACAAACAAATTACTTTTTGGTTATAGATCCAAACTAAAACCTCGTCACGTCAGATTTCGGTTATCTAAGGGGACATCCAAGGAGTACAAGTAGCATTATCTTTAATACTTAAAAATAACCTACACCTTTTTTTTTTGGAAAACATGATAGGGCTATTAGATACAAAGATATGTACCCACTAAGGCCACCATTTAGAGATAAGAGGAATGAGAGTGGAAAAAGAGGACTAGGGTTTCGTGAAGAATGTAACTTATTTTTGGTGTTTAGGAGGACTATTATATTTTTTTTTCTATTTAGTTTTCATGTTTTTTAAAAAAGAAAAGTTGTAAGATTTAAACATTATAATTATAAATAATATAAAAATACTAAATATTTATTAAAATAACATAAACATGTATATTATTCGGTTGGTTCGGTTTAATTGATTTTTTTAGATGACACATCCAACAACCAATCCAATTTGACCGGTTTGTAGGAATTTAAAACCAAGCCCATCCAACTAGCCAATTGGATCGGTTAACATCCGGTTGGGTTGGTTTAGATCAGATTGGATTGGTCAGTTCGGCCCACATTTGCCCACCCCTCCCTTAAACTCTCCCCCAGGGATTTAAGGGATCCATTTCCTCATAACCTCAGAAGTTAGAACTTTACAGTTTTTAGACCATCAAAATGTTAAGTGGGGCCCACAGAGATTTTTTTGACTAGCGCTGCTATTTGGACAGACAGACTTACAAAATAAATGCCCGACACTTATGTGGTATGGTGGATCACATAAGTTGGAAACTCTCTCATAATACTTTTAGGAGGGAAAAAGTGGTGGGTCCCGCCTTGCCACATAGGTATCTTTTGTAAACTGGCACCATGTTTGTAAACTAGTCAGTCCAAAAAGCTTTATTGTTTTTTGACGGTCAAGAATAGTACTCTGATCATTTTTCTTTGACTGGATCGTTCTGTTTTCTGATCAAAAAAAAAAAAAAAAGCGTTGACCAGGCAGAGTTCCAAACTCAACTGAGTCAAGTAGAGAGAAAAATTCACAAAGCTAGCTAGAGATGATCGGCTCGGCCGTCTGCCGCCTGCTAAACAGACATATAGGAATGTTGTCTTTTGTCTCCTTCAATAAATTTTCCCCAAAAAAAGTTGAAATAAACCCTAAAATTCCCAGCTGCTAATCACCATCATCGATCATTACAAGGCCCCTTCAATAAATTCTCATTACTCTCTCTCTCTACGCTTTCTCTTTCTCTCTCTACACTTTCTCTCTCTAGAATCAATATTGTTGCTACTGATCTCATCTGTAACTATTCAAATCGAACTGATTAGATACCCTATCTTTTAGGTCTCAGACGACGTGGGATTCGATGTAGTCGTTTAATTCCGGTCAAAATTCAAGTTTATGTTACCGGGAAGTCATATTTTCCGGCTAAGCTGTCAGATATCCGGCCTGCCTGCGTTGTTTGGTTACCCCAAAGAAACAGAGACCATGGTTCGCATAAAAGCAGAAAGTAAGTTTTTCGAACTTGGTTAACTACCAAAATACCCCTGGATGAAACCAATTGGTTCCATAACTGGTTCAACTTTGAACCAATTTGTTCCATACAATAAGACCCTTAATAACTCCTAATTAACCTGAAAAATTCCAATTCTGATTTTGCAATTTAATTAAATAACTTTTCCATGTAAATGTTTGCAGTGTTCCCTCCGTCACCTCTGTTACAAAGCTCGAAACCTATGAACAATAATACCGTGCTGTATGTACTTTTGGGAGGGCTAATATTGCTCTTGATCTGTTTAATTCTATTAATTCTGTTTCGAAAACTTATCAAACCTGTGGAACTGAAGGAGATAATTTTGCAAAGTAAACGAAAACCGGGTAAGGATATTCCAATGTACTCGGAAAATATTTGCAGATCATTGTTTCATTAAGGTTTTAAACTTAATAAGAGTTTGATAAACATTATTGCAGCAGCCCCTGATTATTTCAGCGGTAATCTTCGAACGATAAGTTATTTTGATTTTCGGACTCTAAGAAAGGCGACGAAGAATTTCAATCCCGCGAATCAGCTTGGATGTGGTGGATTTGGACCCGTCTATAAGGTACTAAAGAATAACCTGGGATAAATTTGATCATGTCGCTAATTAACACAAAATTAGTATCTTAGTTGTGCTTGATAAATCGTGAATATTTGCATTTTACATAATTTTCGCCTATAGAATTTTGGTAGTAGTCTCATCTATTTTTTAATCTTAAAATGTATTTTGAGTTCTTCAAAATCTACGTCACTTTCATTGTGCAATTCACATTGCTGTCTTGTTTTTGGATTCATGCGAATATATGATGTGATACCTAGAAGCTACAACCCAAAAATTTGAGATCTATTGCAAATATTCGCAATGCAAATATTCACAATGTTCAAATAAAAAATCTAGATTAGTTATTGTTTGTTAACAGGGAAAGTTAGATGATGGGAGAATGGTAGCAGTAAAAAAATTATCCCTTGGAAAATCCCAGCAAGGTGAAGCAGAATTTCTTGCGGAAGTTAGGTTGATTACGAGCATTCAACACAAGAACTTGGTTCGACTACTCGGATGTTGCTCGGATGGGTCTCAGAGACTTCTCGTTTACGAGTACATGGAGAACCGAAGCTTGGACGGCATAATATACGGTTTGTATTAATTTAGTCCTTACTTTTATGATTTTTATGTCCAAAAGTAGGGACTAAATTTATAATACAAGGACTAAAATCATAATGACTTTTTTTACAGGGACTTTTTTTTTTCCAAAACTCCATTTACTAACATTATAAATTGTATCAAATTATTCGGGATTTAAGAAAATAAACATGATTTATATAGAAATTGAAACGAAAACAAAAATTTTACTTTTGCAAATATTTTCCATGAAACAGGAAAGGTTGATCATTTCCTTGATTGGAGTACTCGGTACCAAATAATTCTCGGAATTGCTCGAGGATTGCAGTACTTACATGAAGATTCACACATTCGGATCGTTCACCGTGATATCAAGGCAAGCAACATTCTCCTCGATGAAAAATTCCAACCGAAAATCGGAGATTTTGGGCTAGCGAGGTTTTTTCCTGAAGACGAAGCGTATTTAAGCACCAATTTTGCTGGAACTCTGTAAGTTTTGTACTTATATATTAGAACCCCCAGTGGCCAATCCACCAAGATTATTCTTGACTTACCCAGTTGCATGTTGGGAAACTTCTGCGTGGGTCAGGACATGCGACCAGGGGGATTAGTCCCACCCAAAGGGTGGGGACACCTCCTGACTACAAAAAAAAAAAACTACGCGTTGATTTTTGTTCGGTTCTTGAACTACCTAGAACCGAAACCTATTAAATAAGTTGGTTCTGGTTTCGATACGAAATAGGTGGAATTGGAGCTGAATAAATTCGACTTATTCTCGTCGATTCTCTATTAGAGGCCGACTTTAAAGCTGATTAATTTGTTCTTCAATACTTGTTCACTTCCAGGGGATATACAGCTCCCGAATATGCCATTAGAGGAGAATTATCCGAGAAGGCCGACATTTACAGTTTCGGAGTTCTACTACTGGAGATCATCAGCTGTAGGAAAAACACCGATCTTTCCTTGTCATCCGAAATGCAGTATCTCCCTGAATATGTAAGCCTTCTAATTACTTTCAAGTTTCAAATATTGGCGCCAATGGTTTAGTTCTGGTTTTGGTTGTCTAACTACTCTAAACCGGAACCTATTAAATAGCTGGATATTTCCAGCGAACTTGTTCTTACACTCTAGTTACACCAGTCTATGGGCTTGTACAAAGATGATCCAAGAGTTGATTCTTTTTTAGGATGATATAATTTTTATATAGATCATCGTCACAAATAATTATCACTCTAAAACTTTTAAACTCATAAAAAATTAGTTAAAATTATTGATAAATGATTTAAAAAATTTGAAATTTCAATAATCTTTTGATGGGTTATAAGTTTTATAAATATGTAATTTTTATAAGGATGATCTGCCTCGTGATCGATGTCATACTCATAAAATAAAAAATCCCTTGGATGTTGGATCATCTCTATATGGACTAAAAGCAGAGCCCCATAAACAGGTGTAAATGAAGTGTAAGAATAAGTAGAATGTAACGAAAAATAACTAGGGTGGAAATACCCGGCACCTTTATGATTTTGTATCTTAGTTTTAATAAATTTTGATGAGAATTCAAATTCAAATTCAAATTCAAATTCAAATTATTGTTTCTAGGCATGGAAGCTTTACGAGAGATCAAAAGTAATAGATGTAGTTGATCCAAAACTACAAAAAGATGGTTTCGTCGAAAAAGATGTCTTTCAAGCAATTCATGTAGCCTTCTTATGTCTTCAACCTCACCCTAATTTGAGGCCTCCAATGTCGGACATTGTTGCAATGTTAACTTGCAAAGTTGACATGGTTGCAACTCCTACTCCGGTGAAACCAGTATTCTTGGATCGAAAGCCTCGAAACAACAACAAAAATAATCTTATTTCTAGTGAGATTATATCAGCTGAATCCTTTCCTTCACCTATGTTAAGTGATTCTCCCTCCATAGCTCGACCTCACAATTGAAATTTGAAGTTCAAAATTTGTTTAATTAATATTTGCAACAGAAGCAGCATGCATATATAGGCATATGAACATTGTTTAGATCCATCAAATATTGATTCAAATTTGGATATAAAAAGAGTATGGATTTTTTAGACATACTCCTTATGTTCTTTTACTTTTACTAATCAGAAGCACGTGCATTCTGCATTATATATATGCATGTTTGTATTCATTTGAGTTGTATTAATTTGAACGGAAAATACTTGATATAGGATGGTGTGATTGGCTGTTGTGTGACTCGCACATTATGTTTTCCAATGACTATATTTGAATGATTAATACTTGAAATATTGATATCTTTCTTTGTTCCTATATATCGGTTATGTTTCGGTTCTAACGAATAGTAAAGTACCCAGAACAAGAACCGGTTGTCGATGATACTAAAGGTTAATATTACAGTTCCTAGTGGTTCTGGTTCCAGAACTGAAATATGTTATTAGAACCGGAACTGATTCAAAAGTACATGAACAGGGTCAAGTAAATGATCAAGGGCAAAATCTACATTAATTTATTATAATATTCCAAATTATAAAAGGGAGATTAGTAAATGAAAATCCTACTAATTACAAAAAAAAAATATTTTGTTTATATAAATCCACCACAGAATCCAACACCACCTTCTTCAAATCCACCACAGAATCGAACACCACCTTCTTCAAATTCATATTCGTCATCGTAGTCATCATCTTCATCTTCATCTTCATCTTTATCTTCATCTTCTTCATATTCTTCAACTTCATCATCATCATCTTCCTCTTCTTGTTTTTCTTCATCATCTTTTCCTTCTTTCTTCTTTTCTTCCTTATTCTCTTCTTTTTTCAGTTGCAATAATCTCAATCTCTTCTTCATTTCTTGAACCAAATTTCTTAAACCCATCTCTGCATCTTCATCACAACCCATAAAAAATTCAGCAACATCAGCTGGTGTCATCTTAACTAAACCCAACATTTCTTCAACTTCTTTCATGATCTCATGTTCTTCGATTTTCAAATAATTCTTCACCAAAATCTTAAACGATTCGACGTCACAGTAAGAGAGGTTAATGTGTTTATCCATTCGACCAGGTCTAAGTAAGGCCGCATCAAGTTTCTCTTTGTGATTCGTCGTAAAAATGATCAATCTCTCACCACCACAAGAAGACCAAAGTCCATCAACAAAATTCAAAACCCCTGATAAACTAACACTACTTCCAGATGATGAGCTTCCAGGGCTTGTTTTTTTCCCTTTCTTCTTTCGATTCGAAAGATCTAAAGAACAATCGATATCTTCAACGATGATCACCGACTTGCTTGTCGTCGCGATCAAAAGCTTTCTTAACTGTGAATTACTCCTTACAGAAGTTAATTCCAAGTCGTAGATATCAAATTCCAGGAAATTAGCAATGGCAGCAATCAGACTAGTTTTACCTGTAAGATTTAATCAAAAATATATTCTTAAGTTAATCTAGGCAATACAATTAATTACTGAAAAAAAAAAATGGTAATCAATAGCACATACTAAATTATTGTAGCTAGTAGGTTGATCGATGCAGGGTTTAAGTAGTGAGGAAGTTAACATACAACCCTTATACATAATGGGGTTGTAATTACATGAGGCTAAGGTTTGGATCTCGATCCCTCTCTATTTATAAATGACGATTAACTGTAACCCTAATCATGCAATTTACTAAATAAACTAATCCATCAATAAATTAGTTTTACATGTAAGATTTAATCACAATATATTCTTAAGTTAATCTAGGGTATACAATTTGCTCATTCAAATAATAATAATAATAATAATCAATAAATATCGGGCCTAGGGTCGTATGTGAGCATATGTCGCATAAGCAAGAATTAGTTTATTATCATACTCTTAGTTGTTTCAGAATGCTTCCTATTTCTATTTCTTAGGATATAAATTTTTAATTTACTATATATTATAATTTAGAATTTTGGGGCCATTAGATTTCACTTTGGACCCTCAAAATCTCAGATAGGGTCGTGATAGATTAAGTGTTGACGCAGGCTTTAACTAGAGAGGAAACATACAAGCCTTGTACTTGATGGGGCTGTAATTACATGAGGTCAAGCATGTTTGGATTTCCCTCTCAACTTATAGATGATTAACTGTAACCCTAGTCATGCAATTAACTAAATAAACCAATATCCATCAATAAATTTAAACTAGGGCTAGTCTTACCAGTTCCAGGTGGGCCGTAAAGAAGGTACCCTCTCTTCCAAGATCTTCCAACTCTATTATAAAACTCTCTTTTGTTCACAAATTTCATCAAATCATCCTTAATCTCTTGTTTGAGAATTGGGTCCATCGCAATAGTGTCGAACGTCGAAGGATGAGAGAAGTAGGCCACCTGTGACCAACTAGCCTCCATGGATCTGTTTGTATAAAGCCTCTTTCCTCTGTTCTTGAATTTGATAATCTCAGCTGCATCCGCAATATGAGGAAGATAAGATGAATGCACAATCTCCTTGTACTTAGAGAGGAAAGAGAGCTGGAAATAGCGGCCTTTGTCAGTGTTGGATTGTTTTTCGGAGACGTGGAAAGACCAATTGAATTTGATACCATTGAAGATATCTTCGAGACTTTGATTTGGGACCATGGCGTATGTTACGTTCTTGGAGTTCTGAAGTCTTGAAAGTTTGAAGTGTTGAGCGGAAGAGAAGCACTTGTCGCTAAGATAACATTGAACGAAATCGAAGATTTCATTGTGGTAAGAATTCTCAAATTCTTCTCAAATTCTTGGATTTTGATAGTAACCAATTTAGGTTGAAGGTAACAGAAGATGTACGAGAAGAAACGTCGAAGAACTTGATTCACTTCAGGAGGTAAGAAATCACGAACAGCTGTTCTAAAGAACATTAGGGTTGCAAATAGAGAACCCATTGATTTCCAATCCAATAGAAGATTCATCTCTGCTTCTACTTCTTTGTGAGGATTCACAAAAACAAATCAAAAACTACACCTTATCACGTACAAACACTACAGTTCCAAGCCCTAACACTCTCTCAACTATGTGGAGAGACGATCTATATATAAATATTTGTGTGCAGAAGTTTACAAAGTACGTGTAGGATTCCTAATAAAAAATGGAAACCTAATAGAATGGAAAGTTTACAAAAGATGTAATTTAAGAAGAATAGAAATTATTGTAACTTTGGTTTTAATGATTACTTCATGCACAAGGCCTTGGCAATGGCGTGGAGGTTACATATTACGGGCCGGATCCAAGTTGGACCTGACCTCTGGGTAAGGTTGATTTTTTAAGAGGATGATATATCTCAGCGGGCAACCTTTAATTACATCATCTTCCTAGATGCCAAAATCAGCTTGGAACTGGTTCCAGTACTGAAATATGTTATTAGAACCGGAACTAATTCAAAAGTAAATGATCAAAGTAAAATGATCTTATAACAAAGAGGAAATCTAGGCATCAAACTAGCTAATATGTAAATGAAAATCCTAGTAAAAAGAAATTATAATTATTTTGTTTATATAATTCCACCACAGATTCTGACACCTTCTTCGTCTTCGGATTCTACGTATTCTCCGTATTCTTCTTCTTCTTCTGAATCATCTTCTTCTTCATTTTTTTCTTCATCTTCTTCCTCATTTTTTTCTTCATCTTCATCTTCTTCTCCTTTTTCTTCTTTCTTCATTTCTTCCTTTTTCTCTTCTTTTTGTGATTGCAATATCAATCTCTTCTTCATTTCTTTAACCACATTTTTTAAACCCATCTCTGCATCTTCATCACAACTCATAAAAAACTCAGCAACATCAGCTGGTGTCATCTTAACTAAACCCAACATTTTTTCAACTTCCTTCATGATCTCATGTTCTTCAATTTTCAAATAATTCTTCACCAAAATCTTAAACGATTCCATATCACAATAAGAGAGGTTGATTTGTTTATCCATTCGACCCGGTCTAAGTAAAGCCGGGTCAAGTTTCTCTTTGTGATTCGTCGTAAAGATGATCAATCTTTCACCACCACAAGAAGACCAAAGTCCATCAACAAAATTCAAAACCCCTGATAAACTTACACTGCTTCCAAAAGTACTTCCAATGTCACCTGTACTCTGATTAGTATTGCTATTTATATTCCCATTACTTTTGTTGGTGTTCTTTCGATTTGAAAGATCTAAAGAACAATCGATATCTTCAACAACGATCACCGACTTGCTTGTAGTCGAGATCAAAAGCTTTTTCAACTGTGAATTAGTCTTTACGGCCGTTAATTCCAAGTCGTAGATATCAAATTCCAGAAAATTAGCAATGGCAGCAATCAAACTAGTTTTACCTGTAAAAATTAATCAAAATTCTTAAATGAATCTAACTGATTATAAAGAGAATTTCTTTAATGAAAAAATTAATAATCAATAAATAGCAATTAATCAAACTAGTTTTAACAGTAAAATTTAATCACATTTTTTCTAAAATAATCTAGGCAATGCAATTTAATGAAGAGTCCGTTAGATGTACAGCCTCTTGTGGGGCTCACACGAGGTTGAATATATCTATATATATATATAATTGCACGAGGCTAAGGTTTGGACCTCTTTCTCTATTTATAGACCGACTGTAACCGTGGTCATGCAATTTACAAAATAAACTAATCCATCTCTTACCAGTTCCAGGAGGGCCATAAAGAAGGTATCCTCTCTTCCAAGCTCTTCCAACTCTATTATAGTACTCTCTTCTGTTGATGAATTTCTTCAAATCATCCTTAATCTCTTGTTTGAGAATTGGGTCCATCGCAATTGTGTCGAACGTCGAAGGATGAGTGAAGTAAGCCACCGCCGACCAATTACCGTTTAGATTGACGTTTTGGTTCGAATAAAGCTTCTTCCCTCTGTTCTTGAATTTGATAATCCCAGCCTGGGACATGATATGAGGGAGATAAGATGTATGCACAATCTGCTTGTACTTACTGTGGAATGAGAGTTGGAAATAGCACATTTTGGTATTAGTATAACCTTTTCCCGAATCGGTGACATGAAAAGACCATTTAAAATTGATACCATTATTGAAGATATCTTGGATACTTTGATTGGGAATCATGGTGTAGGAGAGATTTGTAGAGTTTTTAAGTCTAGAGAGTTTGAGATGTTGAGCGGAATAAAAGCAGTTGTCACTAAGATAACATTGAACTGAATCGAAGATATCATTGTTGTAACCGTTCTCGAATTCTTGGATTTGAATACTAACCATTTTAGGTTGAAGATAAGAGAAAATGTTGACGAAGAAATGTTGAACAACTTGAATCACTTCAGGAGGTAAGAAATCGCGAACAGCGGTTCTAATGAACATTAGGGTTGCAAATAGAGAACCCATTGATTTCCAATCCAACAGAAGATTAATCATCTCTGCTTCCTTTCTCTACGATCAGTAGAACTTAAAAGTACTTGATATCTCTGAAGAACATTTAGGAGGAGACTAGAGACTAGCAAGCTAGGGTTTATTTATAGATAAATGAGAGTCTGTTTTTGTGAAACTGCATGCATATATATGTGTCCCATCCTGCGGAGAGTTTCAAAAACTCACGTACTCCAGAGATTAGTATTGTAAAATGAGAGTCCCATTTATGTAAAAGAGTCACTCCTTCTCTTGATTCTCGTTCTACAAGCAGAATCCAGGTACTCCGTTTCTCCTCTTGGTGATTAGATTTGCCTTGCAGGACCTACATAGAGACGATCTAATGATTGATATTGGGTGATAATGTTCTCATCATCATACAAAAAAATGAGAACGGATCCGTGTACAACCTTATTTGTACATCGTTATTTTTACATTAATTGTGGGGCCCACATGGTGAGGAACTAATGACTAATTTTTTTGTGAGAATGATCTACGAGATGAGTAGAACATCCTTACCAAAAATTATATCATTCTAAAATTTTTAACCTTATCAAAAATTAATTGGAAGTTGATTAAAATTTAACGGTGAACAATGAACGATCAGAAAAAAAAAAAAGTTAATTTTTAATGGGACTACTAGTTTTAGAATGATTTGAATTTTGGTGAGGATGATCTACAAGGTGAAGAGAACATTATCAAAAAATATCAGCCCTTATATCAACAACATGTGGGCCCCACATACCACTGTACATATAAAATGTACAAATAACACTATACTCTGATCCAGACTCTTCTAATAAAACTTCTAACTGCATAAAAAATTAATTGGAAAATCAACCATTAAGAAATTCGTCAAAAAAAATCAACCATTAAGAAATCATCATCTAATAGATAGTCTTCATGTGGACCCCACAAAATAAAATCATCCTGAAAATGTGTGAGACCCTTTGGCCCATCCATTTCTTATTTTCCATAGTAGTGTCCAAATGACTTCGTGGGGAATGACTTGCCAAAGCTTCTTAACCATGGATCCTTAAAAATTGACCTAAATTACAACCCGTTTGTATTCTTTATTGGCCCCATTTGTAATGATCTATTAAGTTTGTAGGCATCAGAATTAAAACCAATTGGCAATGAATTGAATGGTCCAATATCTTTATGTATTGGGTTGCATGGAGAGCCGAGTCGAACATATTTCAGTGGATGTATGGTTACATTATAGGATGGTGTGATGAAAAGGAACCAGTAGTGAATCTCAGCAGCATGTTCCTTCTTCCCTAGCTAGTCGATTGGGTTGCAAGGCTTTCAACTTCTCATATGGAATTATTCTCAATACATCCCTTCATGTGTGGTATTATTTTAGGCCTAACACGTCGAATTTTATTGAGTAATGTAAAAAACGTGTAGTCTAGACCTATCACGTTTGGGTATGCTCTCTACCATATTAAATTTGTAGACATTCAATTCAAAATTAATTGCAATGAATAAAGAAGTCCAAAATCTTTCTGTGTAGGGTTGCAAAATTTTAATTCAACTTCCTATATATAGGTAGCTAGCAACAAAACTTATTTCGTTTTCCCAAGTAGTGCGTTGTTAGGGTCATTAGTTTAGTTTGATTATCAGTGTATTTGTTTTTAATAAAGAAAATTATTATTATTTAAAATTTTAATATCATGTTTTTTATAAAAAAAAATTTAAAGAAATTAGGATAATTTGCGAACCAAGGCACAAAGTTTCCTCATTTTTTGCCAGTCTCCCTTTGTTAATTTTGATGCATGGGGTTCACATGGATATAGACATGGAGACCAACTAATGACTGACTTTTTGTCAACTGTGTAAATAGTGGGGTCCACATGAAAATCAATCATGACCTTAGAAGAAGGCTCTGTTGCGTTGCGTCAGAAATATTTTGACTAAATAGAACTGTCATTCATTTTGTTGCTCACCCACCATGTCATCCACAAAACTTTCTTAATTAGTCATTAATTAGTATTCTTTTAATCAATAGTCATTAATTAGAATTTAAAACTCAAAGAAAGAGATTACAAAATGACATAATTCTAATTCATCGAACCTAGTAATGCTAAGGAATCTCTTCTAGCCGAGTTTGCCCTAGCATTTCTCTTATATATATAGTAGCATAGTATTAGAGGCAAAGATGTATTTGAGTGTTTAGGACATATGAGAACTTGAGAAACCCTTGTTCATTCTGAGTGTTCTTTGAGTAGTACAATCTGTTGCTGTCCTACACAAAGAAGAAAAATTTTCATTTTCTTTTGTTGGGGAAATAAGAAAAATTTCCATTGCAGGTATCTCTCTATCCTCTCTCTCTCTTTCTCTCTCTCTCTCTCTCTATATATATATATATATATATATATATATAAAACACAGTGATACCTAATGAAGTTGATCCAAGGGATGATATTGGGTGAGTATGTTCGATCTCCTCACTATTACGATCATATCCTCTGAAAAAATTAGTACAGTCTAGAACTTGTAATCCCATCATCGAATGATTGGAATTTGTTGAAAATCAACAGTGATTGCTTTATTCATTTTACTATTGATTTCAATTGGATGATAGAGTTATAAGTTATAAGTTAGAATGGGTTGGTCTTTTGTGATGCTGATCTACATGATGAGGAGAATATCTTAACTTGATTCATCTCTATGTGGGTATATATATATATACACAATGATACCTAATGAAGTTGATCCAAGGGATGATATTGGGTGAGTATGTTCAATCTCCTCACCATATTGATCATATCCTCTGAAAGAATTAGTACAGTCTCTAACTTGTAACCCCATCATCAGATGATTAGAATTTTTTGAAAATCAACAATGATTCCCTTAATTTCAATTGGATGATGGAGTTTTAAGTTAGAATGGGTTAGTCTTTTGTGATGCTGGATCTACATGATGAGAAAAATATCTTAACTTAAAATCTGTGCTTAATTCATCTCTATGTGGGTCCAATATATATGTAGGCGATTGTAAACTCATTTTGAGTGTTCTAACATTGCAATCTGTTGTATTTCTCTTACAAATTGATCGGATCGAAGAATATATCGAAGAAATGGATTTTCTCTTGGACTGGAAATCAATGGGTTCTCTATTTGCAACTATAATGTTCTTTAGAACTATTGTTCGCGATTTCATACCGACCGAGGTGATTCAAGCTCTTAAACGCTTCTTCTCCTACTTCTTCACTTATTTGCAACCCAAAATGGTTACAATCCTCATCGAAGAATTCGATATCACTTACAACAACGAACTCTTCGATTCAGTTCAATGTTATCTAAGTTCCAAATGCTTCTCCTCTGCTCAAGTTCTTAAACTTTCCAAACCCAAAGACTCCAAAAACCTCACTTTCACCATGGACACAGATCAGACTTTTGAAGACAGTTTTCATGGTTCCAAACTCAATTGGTCCTTTCACATAGTTGAAAAGAAAACTAGCAATTTGGGTTATTCAAATTCCAATGAAAACAGATATTTCCAGCTCACTTTCCATACTAGGTACAGGGAGATGGTACACTCATCTTACTTCCCACATATCATGAAGGAGGCTGAGATTATCACATTCAAGAACAGGGAGAGGAAGCTTTATTCGAACCGATCCCTCGGCGAAAATGGTCGGCTTTGGTCATCGGTACCCTTCACTCATCCTTCGACGTTCGATACTGTTGCCATGGACCCATTTCTCAAAAATGAGATTAAAGATGATTTGATGAAGTTTGTTAACAGAAGAGACTTCTATACTAGAGTTGGAAGAGCTTGGAAGAGAGGGTACCTTCTTTATGGCCCGCCAGGAACCGGTAATTCAGACTATTTTGATTGATTAATTGATCATTTTATTCACTATCAATACATATGCTTTGATTTAATTGAAGATTTGTGTTACTAAAAATCTTGCAGGGAAGACTAGTTTGATTGCTTCAATTGCTAATTTCCTAGAGTTTGATATCTACGACTTGGAATTGACTGCTGTATCGAGTAATTCACAACTAAGGAAGCTTTTGATTTCGACAACAAGCAAGTCAGTGATCGTCGTTGAAGATATCGATTGTTCTTTAGATCTTTCGAATCGAAATAAGAAGAAGGAGATGAACCCTGATGATGTTGAGAAAATGAACATTAATAAGTTCATGAATCCAGGTCATTCAAGCTTTGCAAGTACTGTAAGTTTATCAGGAGTTTTGAATTTTGTTGATGGGCTTTGGTCTTCTTGTGGTGGTGAAAGATTGATCATTTTTACGACGAATCACAAAGAGAAACTTGATGCGGCCTTACTTAGGTCAGGTCGAATGGATAAACATATTAATCTATCTTTCTGTGATATCGAATCGTTTAAGATTTTGGCGAGGAATTATTTAGAGATTGAAGAACATGAGATCATGAAAGAAGTTGAAGAAATGTTGGGTTTAGTTAAGATGACACCAGCTGATGTTGCAGAGGTTTTTATGAGTTGTGAAGAAGATGCAGACATGGGTATGAAAAATGTGGTTGAAGAAATGAAAAAGAGGTTGGGTTCAATGACAGAAGAGAAGGAAGAAATGAAGAAACATGTAGAAGAAGACCTAATTATTGAAGAGAACTTTGAGAAGGAAGAAGAGAAGATGGATCGAGCCAGTTAACTCAGTAGATGGATGCAAGTGGTGAGTTTCAAAGTCCGATTCCCGATCTATGAGTCGGGCAGATAAACAAAATAAAAATATTTATTTGGATTTTGCTTAATTTACCCCCTGCTTCTTCACCTTTTAGAGTTTTGTTTTTTTTTTTATTGGAGAGACTAATGCCCAAGTTACATCACAGATAGAGATACACCGTGAGATGCTTTTTCTCCTTGTGTACAATGAACTTATTTTAATGGGTATTTTTGTCATTACTCCTCGACTCCTCGTATAGTTGCATTCACTGTTCAAAATTAAATTTCTAAGTTCCGGGATAATATATGGGAATTATATGTGTGAACATCCAACGACTACTCATTTCGGGCTCACAAATTTATTTTAAGTCTTGACTTCTTAAACTATTTTTCCTTTCAATATAGGCAAAAAAATTTGTCTTACGAACGAAAATTAGTGTACTTAAAATTGCCCCTACTTTCTTTTTTATGAGCAAAAAAAATAACTAGCCTATCAATTACTACGTTATGTAGCACATGCATGCTCATATCTTATGGTAAAAATAAAAGAAAAATCTACTATTAACTTCATTAATTTAATAGTATGTTTGGATGTAAAATTCATTAGCCGAATAAATTAATGAATCCTTGGAAACAAGAATTCTAGAAACTTTGAATTCATTGGTGTGTTTAATAGTAACCATTAAAAGAATACAAGGAATCTTCTGAATCCCTTTCTAAAATCAGTTATCCTCTTTGGCTGCTCTAAGAATCTTAGGATTTCTGTAATATTTACATTTCATAGGTACCATCTCCATTTAAAAATTTTATTCTTGCACTTCGTTTACACTTGCCTCATGGTCCTAAAGAATTAATTTTGGTCATCTATGGGAAGTGTAACTAAAATATAAGAATAAGGTGGATGGAACTTGTAAAAAGATTTTGTAACGAGGTGAGGTGTAGCGTATAAAATTAAAGTTGGTGTGTAAATAAACAAAATTCCTCTATAAGATTCCTAACAAATTTTATAGGAAAATGCTAATGACCTGCATGCATCAACAATTTTAAGACCATCCATGGAGAGGGAGAGACATTAAGGCAAGTCTAGTGGGAGGGATTGAGCTTGTTGGTTAATAAGTTTTCTCCCACCGTAGAGTCCCTATATCTAAAAATAGATCCATTTCCATTTAAATAGAGATATTTAGTGGAGAACTGGTCGGATGAGCGCTGCGCTCATCCATTAAGTACCACGCTCAATAGATTATTTTTTTTTTAACCTCCACCACGCGAAGGAAATTTATTGGGATAACAAAAATAGCCAAACAGGAGGGGTACAAAAGCCCGAACCCTCCTGGGCCTAATACAACAACTACTACCTAGCCTACCCTTCAAACAGGGCAAGGCCTGCACGACTGGATAGATTAGTGGTACGCTTATCCATTTAGCGAAAAGTTCTTTTTTATTTATTAAAACAAGCTAACTTTTCACTCCCTCTCTTCCTTTTCTATTTTTTTCTTTACAATAAACTAACTTTTCCCACTCTCTCCAATCATACCAAACTTTTCACTCTTTATTTTATCTTTTTTTTTTGTCTCTTGTTCTCTCTCACTAAGATCCATTTTTGCATTTTCTACTAAAGTTTTCCTAAGCAACACTGTAACAGACGAAGAAATAGTTGTTGATGGCTAATATATATATAAATAATATATTAACTTTGAAAAATATATAAAGAATATTTTTTTTTGAGAAAGGAAAAATATATATAGAATATTACAAGAAGAGGCAGGGCCTCGGCCTACAAGGAGACGACACCGTACCAAACGAAGAAACAAAGCCCAAAGAGGCATCACAATGCTATCATGGAGGTGATCCCAACTAGGTTGGCACCACCACTATTGGTGTTTGCATGTGCACTAATATGTGTAGTATATCTTTGTTCCATACAGGTCTTTATGACTCATGTAATTTGGACTTTGGGACACATGTGTAAATACTAGGCAAGTATCAAACCGTTTTGGCATGTGTTCATCTCATGGACATGTGTGTAATATTTTTCATTACTGTCCCAAAATATTACTAATATTAATTTGACATTTAGATTGTGGGGGATGAAAACTTTTTTTTTTGTTGCACACTTTTGTTGAATAATGTTAAAAAATTACTAAAATGCCATTGGTTGAGAAGTAGAAAACGATCTCACGTTGGTGTCTCACACCTTCCGACCCATACAATATTTCTTTACCCTGGAATCTCTATTCACATACCATATCTCCGAAGATCACCATAAGTTTTCTTGATAACTTAAAATCAGGTGGCGACTCCTTGTTTTATTTTTCGTGGGCAAGTTTGAAATCTCATATTCCCTCATGGGGTAAAAATTTAGAGTTTAATTTTATTTATTTTTTTGATAAAGAAAAAAAGAGTAGGAAGCAACCAGATGTAGCGTAACCATAGTAGTCTACCTCGCTGGTCAATAATCATTCTACATAAAAATAGGAGAAAATATTAAAAGAAAATGCTAAACTTACCAAATTCCTATCCCAAAAATTACACCCAATAGGTGTGGCTGATGATCATGGAAAAATCTTATGCTTTGTTTTCACCAAGTCCCCTTTGTTTGAGATTGTGCCTACCAATATAGCATTAATCATTACTAAATTCCCATCAAAATAAAAAGATAATGAAAATGAACAAATTATTCCAAAAGAAAATAGTCAATGAGACAACTCTAATTTTACTATGATCAGGGGGAAAAATCTAATATGCCAAATTATAAGGCAGACATTCCAAGTTCCAAAGACAGGAAAAAAATAAAAATAAAAATAAAAAAATAAAAACAGAGTAGGTAAAATTAAACAAAATCGAACTTTGAAACTCACCACTCAAATCCAACTACTGAGTTGACTGGCCGATTCATGCATCTTCTTCTTCCTTTTCAAATTTCTCTTCAATAATTAGGTCTTCTTCTACATCTTTCTTCATTTCTTCCTTACTCTCTTCTTTGATTGATCTCAATCTCTTCTTCATTTCTTCAACCACATTTCTCATACCCATGTCTACATCTTCATCACAACTCATAAAAATCTCTGCAACATCAGCTGGTGTCATCTTTACTAAACCCAACATTTCTTCAACTTCTTTCATGATCTCATGTTCTTCAATTTCCAAATAATTCCTCATCAAAATCTTAAACGATTCAGTATCACAGAAAGATAGGTTAATGTGTTTATCCATTCGACCCGGTCTAAGTAAAGCCACATCAAGTTTTTCTTTGTGATTCGTCGTAAAAATAATCAATCTTTCACCACCACAAGAAGACCAAAGTCCATCAACAAAATTCAAAACCCCTGATAAACTTACACTACTTCCAAATGTTGAATATTGGCCATTCTTGATCTTATTAACGTTCATCTTGTCATCTTCACGGTTCATATCCTTCTTCTTTCGATCCGAAAGATCTAAAGAACAATCGATATCTTCAACCACGATTACCGACTTGCTTGTAGTCGATATTAGAAGCTTTCTTAGCTGTGAATTACTCGATACCGCAGTCAATTCCAAGTCGTAAATATCAAATTCCAAGAAATTCGCAATTGAAGCAATCAAACTAGTCTTCCCTGCAAGATTTTATTAACACAAAATTTTCAATATATCAATCTAAGTATGTATATTGATACTGAATAAAATTAATGATCAATTAATCAATCAAACTAGTCTGAATTACCAGTTCCCGGCGGGCCATAAAGAAGGTACCCTCTCTTCCAAGCTCTTCCAACTCTTGTATAGAAGTCTCTTCTGTTAACAAACTTCATTAAATCATCTTTAATCTCCTTTTTGAGAATTGGGTCGATGGCGACGGTATCGAACGTCGAAGGATGAGTGAAGGGTACTGATGACCAAAGCCGACCATTTTCGTCTGCAGATCGATTCGTATAAAGCTTCCTTTCCCTGTTCTTGAATTTGATAATTTCAGCCTCTTTAATGATATGAGGAAGATAAGATGAATGTACCATGTCCTTAAACCTAGTGTGGAAACTGAGCTGGAAATATCTGTTTTCATGGGACCTTGAAAAACCCAAATCACTAGTTTTCTTTTCAACTGTGTGGAAGGACCAATTGAGTTTGAAACCATCAAAATTGTCTTCAAAAGACTGATTTGTGTCCATGGTGAAAGTGAGGTTTTTGGAGTTTTTGGGTTTGGAAAGTTTGAGAACTTGAGCAGATGAGAAGCATTTAGAACTAAGGTAACATTGAACAGAATCGTAGAGTTCGTTGTTGTAAGAGTTGTCGAATTCTTCGATGAGGATTGTAACCAATTTGGGTTGTAAGTAATTGAAGATATAAGAGAAGAAGCGTTTGAGAGCTTGATTTACTTCAGGAGGTAAGAAATCCCTAACAGCAGTTCTGATGAACATTATAGTTGCAAATAAAGAACCCATTGATTTCCAGTCCATGAGAAAATCCATTTCTTTTCTACTTCAATTTATACTTCTTATCTGCAAGACAAATACAACAGATTGTACAGCTAGAACTTAGAACTTAGAACAGTACTAATCTATATATACATATATATATATATAGAGAGAGAGAGAGAGAACCTACTATCAAATTTTCTTCTTCTTGATTCTTTCCTATATGTAAATTAAACAGCAACAGATTGTAGTCTATTTGAACACTCAGAGTGAAGTAGCTAGGGTTATTTCTCAAGTTCTCATAAATCTTGACACTTAACTCTGGCCTGTTCATGTGCAGGATTATGTTATATATAAGAGAGAGAAAGATGGATAGGTTCGATTTTTTTTTTTTGATAGGTTCGATGAATTAGTCAATCAGGGAGTCTTTCTTTTCTCTTCTATGTGAGTTTTAAATTCTAATGCATGAATGACTAATAACCTGTTTGTTTTTTGGTTACTAATTAGTGACAGACCCACACAAAATAGCTTTTGTTTTTAGTTAGAAACAAACTTTTAATTTTGGGTTTCAAACCCATGATAGCAAAAACTAAATAGGCTCTAAAAAAGTTCTCAGATTTCGGTTTTGTGTGAAGCACAGAGTAATGCTATGGGAGACCCAAGTTGGGGACTATTTTGGAAAACAATCCATCATAAGAGGTTCACACGGAAATGATCCATCAAATACTGATTTTTGATGAATATGCTCTCTTAACTATATAGATTATTCTCCACAAAAAATCAGTCGGTTCTAAAGTTTCTCACGAATCCAACTATATAAAAAATTAGTTGAAATTCAAAAGTAAGATAAGTAATTTTTTGTGAGGAGAACGTCCTCACAAAAAACAGCCTTTACATCACAAAGAAACCTATTGACCAGGTTACAACAAAAAAAAATAAGGGCATAGGTCGTAGATATACAGTCAATAACAATTGTTAAGTGTATCTATTGTGACTCTAAAGAAAAGAGGAATAATTTGTTTAATGTAAAGAAATCATAAAAAGTGAAAACATGCTATCGAAATAAAATATAATAATAGTTTTTTCAAAAATATATATATAATAATGATTTTCTATTATTTCTTATGGAAAAAAAAACAATATATAATTATCATACACATATTAAAGATGTATTTTTAAGAGTGAGGGGAGAGTTTTTTCTGAAGGGGGTGTGAGGGGGAAGTTGAATGAAGTTGGAGGTTCTTTATTATAGTCTTTATCTCCTAAGTAGTTTAATTTAACTTTCAAATTTCCAACTGAATAAAGAAACTTTTTAGGGTTTTGTTTCATGTGAAGTTAATGGTGGGGTTTTAGGTTTTTTTTAAGGTGAGAAAATAAGATTTTTTAATGAAAACCTGTCCATCAAGTTGATGAAATGAAGTAAGTTCTTTTGTTGATGCGTAAGCTTTATCCAATCAAAAAGCGACAACCAGCCTACTTTTTCTTTTAATGAAAAAAATATATAATTATAGTACATAACAAATTCGACAAGAAACTCACTTTAAAGATTTAAATATATTTAAAACTAATAAAAATATTACAAAATATATTAAATTAGGTAAAAAACATTCTATAAGTTGCAGCTTTTCAATTATTATATTATTACTTTAATAAGAGTTGCTTAAATAATTGCTTGCATGTTCAATCTTTATTTATTTTTATTTTTATTTTTATTTTTATTTTTATCTTATTGTCGTTTCCTAATTAGGTAATATTCTTAATTAATAAGTTAAATAGAGCTGGTACATGTACTACTGCTGTACATAAATAATATCAAATTTTAAAATTTTCATGGCATGCAGCACGCACTCATTTATTTTAATATTTGATAAGATAACACTAATTTTTTTTATTATTAATTATTATTGGAGGATGACACTTCACATAGTATAGTAAAATTTAATTTCAATACTTATCACTTATTTTAATACCTTATTATGAATGATTATGTCATTAGATCTTTTGGTATAATCACGTAGTTGAATTTATCATTAATTCGAAAGTAATAATTTTCATTTTATAAGTCAATTTTTCACTTTTCCCTTTATGAAATTTAACACCAATGTTATGAAAACCGAACTGGTCATCGAATCAAAATTTACTAAAACTGATTGAACCTAGGTTTGATTCGGTTGAACCTTCTATTTATTAAATAATTTTATAATTAATTTTTTTTTTTAAATATAGAAAATCTTATAGAGTAAAAATAAAAAATATATAGATAAATAGTCATTATCATCAACATAATTGTTTTCAATTTCTAAAGTTGAGTATGAATCTCTTCATTATCTAAAAGACTAAAACTAATCTCTTTGTTTTGGTACGTTTTTTCACTTTTTTTTTAAAAAAAAAACTTGTAAAACCGAGTTTATGAAAGTACCGATTGAGCCGGTTCGGTAGTTCGACCATCGGTTCCAATCAAACCGTCGGCCCTCAAATTCAAACCGGTTTGATTTAGACCAGACAGAAAAACATAAAATTCTGGTTGGCCCTAGGTCGGACACCGTATAACTAGTCGTAATTGCAATTATAGTATCGGGTTCGCAAATCCTACCGAGTTATTAATTTGAAATTAGAGAAGGGGACATAATGGACCTTACCTCTAAAAATACAAATCAAGCTACTTAATAATGCTTGCAAAATTCATCAGGATGTCTTGAGTTCAAACTTTACTAGATGGTTACTAAAGGTTTCACTCATATAATGCTCACACAGTATACCTTGGCTCATGTGTTGTTCGATACTATTAGTGCGCGACTTGTCAGTGGTTTAAGTCTTGGTCTACTTGCTAGGTATTGCGAGCCGGATAACAACCGTATTACCTATAAAAAAAATTTGTTGGACTGACCAACTTATAAAAGTTGTGTGGTATAGTCGGCCCACTGCCATGTAAATTGGAAACTTCTTTAAAACATTTTAGGAAGGAAAAAGTGGTGGATCCCACCTTGCCACATAAACGTCTCGAACTAATTTTGTAAATCGGTTGGTCCAAAAATCATATTTGAAAAAAAATGTGACTTTTCAATCACCCAATAAACAGTACTTACTCAGTTACTTGAATCATATTACCATTTGAGTCATTGACGAGTAATGGTACAATTCTATACAAATAACAATCGTAAGGAACCGACTTCATTTGACATTTCGGGCCATGGTCAAAAGTCAAAGAGTCAGGAGTCAGAACTCAAAGAATCAAGAGCCAGAAAATGCAGTCTAGAGAGAGAAAAAGGGGTGAAACTGGAAAGTGAAACTTTACATTTTTGTCCAGTCTCACTTTGTGGGGCCCACTCAGTCTCAGTCCTGACTTGGAAGTCGGTTCTCCAAATTTGATTCTCCTTTTCAAAAGTACTCTTCAACTTCTACAAGTCAGTTTTTTGAAGAGAGGTGGAGTGTTGGACATATATTCTTGTCTCACGAATTCATCATTAGTGAGAACTCTTAAATCTCATCCCTTAAACGGCAAGTGTTATTGACACCTTCAACAAACAAAAAAAATATTTTTTGAAGTTAGAGCAAGTATCATGGATACCACAAATAATCAAACCCTTTCTTCCGGTCTTAGATTTAGGACGAGAGCAAGAGGTTTGAGGAAAAAGGTATAGATTGTATCGTGCTACGGTACAATCTCTGCTTGTGCCGTAGGGCACAAATTGTGCCGCACGACACAATTCTCTCTCTACTCTGCTTTGTGTTGTAGATCAAGAGTACGTGTTTCCTATCTCGTTCTATCATTGGATGATTCTTAATCAACGGCCAAGACTTAAGGAAGACATTTTCCTCTGGGAGGATAATATCAAATTCATAAAATGGTGGTGGGAAGACCAAAATTAGATGTGCCCCTACATATTTTCCAATAAAACTTGACCTCCCCCAATCCCTTAAACTCCACCCCAAACAACCTAAATAAAAGTTTACCATGGCACTTGCCCTTAACAATGAACTTGTGTAGAGTTTGAATAGTGGGAAAGAGTAGGAGAATCTCTAAAAGCGTGTCAAGGTGAGGAGAGACGATGGTTAGTGCAATCCACTCGAAAGTCAATCTATCGCTACGCCTGATTGTTTTTTGCTAAGCATTAAGCGATCGTCATTCCATCGCTCCCTTAAGGATCTCTTGAAGGAGGGATTTTGGGCCAAACTGATGGTGTAAGGATCCCACTAGAGACTCTTCCATCCTATAAGAAATTGCATGGGACAGGAGGCACCACTAATCGGCAGGGAATATAACCACTAACAGAAGCAGAGCACGTGCCATGAATGATGTAACAAATGTGTCATACTTGCAAGCACTAGAAGATCAACTATCTACAATATATAGTACTCAAACGCTACTAAATTGTGCATAGTCTTCTAACATTTTCAAATTTATCTTACATAAACGAAATTTCAACCCAAAATCTATGCTATTAACAACAATAAATTCTACCAACTATATTTGATATCCCTCTAAAATCTTAATAGATAAAGCTCTGACTCGCAGACAAAAAAAAATTGGACATCAAGGGTCGACAAACTTTTTGGAGCCTTCAAGGAAGATTCATAAAAATCCCCAAGTCCAATGAAATTGAAGTTATGATCTGGAAAACACCACAAATAAGAAACCTATCTATTACTATTAGCTTCCAAATTTCTCTGCAGCTACAAACCAAAAACTGTGTGTGTCCTGTCTTTTTCTTATCATTCACTAATTGGAAGATGTCGGTTTTGTTATTATTATTATTACCTTGCCAGCTTAATCATCATCTTAAAAATAAATATATAACTAAATAAGCTTAATCATCATCTTCTCTTTCTTATTGTACTCTATTTTGTCCCACTAATTGTAGCAGATGAAATCTATCTATAATTATCATATTATTAATTATCATATTATTAATTATCAATAACTCATGAATATCTTATCTCTGTAAAACTATATCAGATGTAATTCAGTTATCAATAACTCATGAATATCTTATTTCTGTAAAACTATATCAGATGTAATTCATTTTAAGGTGTTAGCTTGGGTCTCCAGTTAACCCTAAATTCACTCTCCACGAAAAAAAAAAAAAAAAGTGGGAGAGAGACTTATGATCATGCATGATTTTGAACAAAATTTATGACTTATGGTTGTCTATAAAGATCATTAACTTTAAACTAGCATTTAATAGAGTTAGAAGTCTTGAATCAATCAGTGTGATCTTCATTCATAGCCTTTAGAAATTTTGGCTAGGTCTTAGACTAAATAAGCTTGGCTCATGATCTTTTTTTTTTTGAATGGGACTATTGCCCAAGTTACATTATGGCATAGATACACGCAGTGGGCGTGTGAGAAGCGCAGATAAACAGCCAAGAAAATCGTCACCAACAAACGCAAGAACCAATAACAATGTACCTATATTTATTATTAGATTACATGGGGACAAACTTAACGGCAATAGCACGGCCAATAAGTTTTGATCCCAAGACCTCCCACTACTAAAGATTTATGAGAGGAATGCACAACCATTAAACCAAATGCCCATGTGCGGCTCATATCTAACTCACAAAAATAAATCTAATGAAATCCTAGATTTGTTCATGTCTGTTCTGATACTACCCTAGTATTGAATTCTTAGGTGCAATAATGTTAATGAATTATGCAAAGATGAAAAGGGCAAATCAATATTTGCAAATTGATTTTGGGTCCTAGGTTTTTTCTCTAAGGGTAGTTGTGGGAAATAATAATATATCGTTTAAGTAGCATTTACTCATGTTGGTATAAACTATAACAAATTTTGGGAGCCCTCAAATCTTGGGGACCCTCAAAAATTGGGGGCCCAAAATGACTACTTTGGTCTCATGGGCCTAAAGCCCGTCATGTAAATATGTAGAATCAAAACTGGGAAAGCTAGGTCCAGTTTGATTCAGATTCCAAGGAAACAGATATACATTGACATCCCCTTACTTGGAGCACAACTTTGCGTTGTGGACCCATGTACATGCATTCAGATGGCCTTTCAAGTTTCATGTGACAAGATTATCACACGAAACTCTTATCACATGATACTCGAGATCATGGTGAGATCATTGAACGGCATGCAGATTTCTCAACGGCCCAAAAATCGGATTGCTATGGAAAAAACACCAATTGTTAAGAGCAGAATCCATATTGGAGATCTAACTACCCAACAAATGGACTGAATATTTGGTATAAAAGAGAGTGAAATGGAAACAATTCTGACTCACTTTTGTTAACTTCTTCTTTGTGAGAATGTGATAGCACCTTTGCCAGATCTGTTGCCCAACACCATTGTAGCCACAAGCACGCAGTAGAAAATTCCAATCACAGTAGGTGGTCCCAGTACGATAAAAGCCATGATATTTAGCAACGGTAACCCCACTTCACCAGCACCTTGCTACGTATGTGGCAGTCCGCACACATGGAGAGTAAAAATGAACTGTATCAACTCAATGTAAAATATTTTACAGATAAATAACTTCCAAAATTTAAAAATAGACATGGCATGTAACCTTGTGTTGGCTTAGTTCCAGTGTGTGTTATACCAGTAACGACAATTTAGAAACAAAATTGGGGACCTACGTTGTACATTTGGGAGTTCACAGCCTACCATTTTAACAGGTAATGGTGTAGATCAATAATCTGATAGACCCTTCACTGAACTGTTTATGGTAGTTAGTATTTAGCGTATATATAGAACTGAGGATTTTATGTTCATCACTTTCATCTGTCAGCAGGTATGTTTTCGCACATTATTTTTAATCGAAACAAACAAGCTTTAATCTAAAGATTCCCTATTTTTATGGATAATTGAGATCAATATCTGTCCATTACTTGTCCGCTTCAGTAAATCGTAAATCAATGTTATAGTTTCTATATGTCCTGTATTATGTTATTAGTTTTGCATCATACATGACTAGCTCAGGGGTGTGTTAGGTGCGCTTGTGTTACAGTAATCAAGGTGTTAGTTGATTCCCACAATTTCTTTCTGTTTGGATGCTTGATTACAGGAGGTTGAAGGATCAATATCATTTTACTAAAAATAACACTCGAAAAACTTGGAACGTATTCCTGTTCTGTTAACGCAATAAAACGAATTGAACCACATCATGAGATAGTATCATAGTACAACAATAAAGGAAACTTCAAACCCTCTTACATGCAAATCCACTGATCCAAAAAAAAGAGAATTATCAGAAATATCCAATTCAGCAAAAATATATAATTCACTTAAAACATAAAAACACAGCTACAATATATGCTTCATAATGAAAACTACCAAATGCTTTTTCTAATACAAAACAATAAGAAAACTATTGTTCAAAGATATTAAAACTTAAATGCAACAACAAACATCTCTCAACGACTAAACTGATCTCAATGAAGTAGCCAGTAGGGACAATGGATGAAACTGGAACCTCCTCATCAGAAAGTTTGATTGTACAAAATTCACTTCAAACATCAAGCATACCACACAAACAAGGAGATATTCATAAACATGAAGCAGAATAGAAGGGGAATTTGACTAAATAACCAGATCATTGATGCACCAAATAGATAAACACTTATACCAGATCCTCGATACTTACCATAAACGTAGTAGAAACCAAATTCAGAGTGGTCAAAATAAATTCCGAAACAAGATGCGAAGCCAGGCCTCACCAGAATTGCTGGTTAGCGTCAACCAAATACACCAAATACGCCAATAAACCAACTACCTGACAACGGGCACCAAAAAACAGATCAGGCACTGAACTGCGTGGGACATTTAATTTATTGAAGAAAGAGAGAATGGAAAAAGCAACAGAAAGATGAGACTAATGACCTACAGGTTGAACAGCCATAAAAATAAAAATTATGTCTCCAGTGAAAAAGAAACAGAAATTCAAAGTCCACCATTTCCTATCCGCAATAACATGCACCCTCAAGTGGTAAGGGACCTTGCAAGTAGTGCAATGAGTAAATGCAAGCCCTTCCTGCAGAAATTAGGATGAGATGATCAGATTAATGCAATTCTAAGACGGTTACCAACACTTGAAAACATGATGCTTTCATTAAAAAGATAAAATGGAAAGGCAGGAACAAAATAGATCAAAATATAATCGACAAAAGAAGAAGAGCTGAAACATCAAAAAGAATATCTTACAAAAATAATTGGTTTTACTAATCCTGCTAAATCAGATGATACAAAGATACAGAGGCCACAAAAACTTGGTTGTACTGATCCAGCTAAATCAGATGGGCTGAAGAAATACGGCACCACATTAATATAAAGACAATTTCTTTTGCTCACAAATATTCCGTGGATTTTCAGAAACTCAACCACATAAGAGAAGGAAAACAAAAGCGCATCCATGGAGTGTAGGGTTAAAAGACACTGGACGCAAATACCAAAAAATGGGTGCCTAGTTAAGTAGATAAGTAATACCACAGCTCTCCAACCAACATTAAAGATTCTACAAAGAAACCCAAAGTATTTTAGCCTTAGAAGATGACCTCAATCACATCATATGATCCATAGGAGACAAAATATCCAGATCAGCATATAAGTTTCCAGCACCAAAATAGTATCAGATATTCCAGGTGAATAGTTGCGTAACTGCGCTCACTCGCTTAAACTTTTTAATGATCGCAGATACTGGAAATTTGTGTTCTCCTGATGATCTATGATTCTAGAATTCCATTTTGAACTAAGCTAAGTCAACTCACCTTCATAAGATTTCAACAACTAACACCATTTTTAGTGACTCCATGACTCAACTCTAAACTACACCGACTCACTGAGTCGAGTAGACTCTTGAATCTTGATCCCTAAAAAGAAAGATTTTAATTTATCTACATACTATTGTAAGTTGCACTTGTCGAACGTTCAAAGTTGTGTAACTGGCATCAGTTGCAAACTCCAACCTCCTCCAACTACTATGAATCAAACACGTGTAAAATGGGATTTACTGTATATATTTCTTCCAGCTGTGAGGTCAGCATTTCTTTAAGTTTGGTCCTTAGAAAGGTAGATCATGTATCTGTCTTTGTGTTCTAAAATTCGATGAAAGAATTTAGGAGAAGGAAAAGTTGTGTGTGCACAGATTGATCAAATCATTTGTGCCTTTACAAAATAAAACTAGATATGACAAAAAAAAAAAAAAACAAGATCTCAAATCAAACACAAATACTGGTGAAGATGTAAGAAGTATGTACCCATCATCATAATATTCTCCACGGACGATATATTCATAATTTATCGAGATCTGAACTACCCTAGAAAGAACTAGCAAGCATCTATAAAAGAAGAATTAACACCTGACATGATAGCCTACAATAATTAGCTATTCTAATGGAAGAACCCAGATATATTAGCAAAACCTATGAAAAAGGTATGTGTTTTCATCCTTAAAATAAGAGCATTTTCATATGAGGCTAAGGAAAAACAGATAAGGAAGATCATCTATTTGATTATCAACAACATCAGTAGCCAAATAATATACAGTTACAATTGTATTGAAGAGAAAAATAGGTTAGCAGAATGTCTACACCCTAGATACCTTGTATGATTGACACTGTTTGAAAGCCTCTAAGGACTGCTACATTCTGGAAAAGCTAAAGAACCGAGGTTGACGAAGAACCATCAGTCATCATCAAACAGCATAGAACTACAGAAAAACTTCCAGCAACTCCAGAAAAGAAGCACCTCAGTTTCATTAACTCTTTGATACCAACCTGGCCTGACACACAACCTCGAAAGTGATATCTTGATGCACCTCACATGGAAATAGGAATAATCATAGTCTACATTGACTCCAATGGGCACAATGCGCTTGCCTGAACTGCAAATCATCTGACTTAAATCACAGGGCTTCATAAATGTGCAGCGGTCTCAACCAAATCCGATGAGATAAATGTAGAAATTAAGATAAATCAAACTTCTTTGCAGTCACTTCGAGCCATGTCTTAAAAATGTAATCAATCTTCAGTGAGGATTATGAAGCTCATTTTTTTAATTACCGTTTTCTCTTTCATCTACAACCTTGCATTGAATCAGTATAACTTTGACCTTCACTGCATTTGACCATTTTAGGATTCCAACTTACACTTAGATCACTCAGTGATCAATTTGGTTGAAAGCAGGGCTCGGTTAAGGACTCCAAATCCCACTCAACATCCCCACATGCACTGAGAACTGTGGTCATAGTGTAGTCATCCACCTCAAGACCTTCTGCTTTCATCCGATATATGAGCTCCAATGCCTCTCGGCAAAGCCCATTCCTTGCATATCCTATGATCATTGACTTCCAAGAAACCAAATTACGTTCAGGCATGCTATTAAAAACTTGAATCGCTTCTGAAACATAACCACACTTTGAATACATGTCAATAAGAGCACTACCCACAAACACGTTAGGCAAAGTTTTGGTCTTGTTAACAGAGGAATGAATCCATCTTCCTTGCAAAATAGATTCCAACTTAGCACAAGCTTTTAAAGCAGAGGAATAAGTGAATGGGTTAGGTTCCACACCTTCCCATAACATCTCATTCAAGAACTGCAAAGCTTCCATGCCAAGACCAAGATGAACACAGCCTGAGATTATCGCAGTCCACGAAACAACATCTCTATCAGGCATTGATTGAAGAACTTTAGCAGCATAAGTGTACTCCCCACATTTGCAATAGCACCACACAAGGGTGCTCCCTATGAAGATATTGCTTTGGATTGAGCTCTTAAGGATCTGCGCGTGAACTTCCTTCCCTATCGGTGTAGCCCCGATTGAACCGCAAGCTTGGAGAATGCTAACAACAGTCAAGTTACTAACAAATATATGCCGTCTTTTCATTAAACGAAATAGTTTAATGGCCTCTTCACCAAGGCCATTTTGTGCGTACCCGGCAATCATAGATGTCCAAGTAACTGTGTTTCTCTTTCTCATTCCATTAAAGACTCTTCTAGCATCTTTTACTTTCTCACATTTAACATACATACCTACCAAAGAAGTCCCAACAAATACATCATCGTTAATGATTTTCTTAACTATAGCTCCATGTAGTTGTCTCCCAAATTTTAGAGCTTTTTCCTCCCCACAAGCCTTCAAAACACTACAGACTGTAAATTCATTTGGGGAATACCCCTCAGTCAGCATCCACGAGAACAAAGAGAAAGCTTTCTTTCCATGTCCATGTTGTGCACAAGCTGTAATCATCGTTGTCCAACAAACGACATCCCGTTCTGGCATTCGGTCAAAACATCGAAAAGCACCTGATAGATCACCAAATTGTGCATAAAAATAGACTATAGCACTGTCGACTATTATATTACTCCAATTTCCTTTTACAATACAGGCATGAATTTGTTTCCCCAGCTCAAAATCAAATCTTCGACTACACAAATTCAAGATGCAAACAAATGTCTGACTATTTCCTTGGATTCCAGTTTTAACAAACTCACTAAATAGTCTTAAAACCTCATCATCAGACCCAATTTTCAAATACCCATTAAGAATAGCAGTCCAAGAAACAACATTTCTTTCGGGCATTTGATCGAACACCTTCCGAGCTTCCAATAACTTACCAAATCTCACATACACACTAATCAAATTGTTATCTACAAATGTTACAGAATTCCCAAAACACTTTATAACAACAGAATGTATTCTTCTAACTTCTTTCACAGTATAACAAGATTGAATCCAAGAAGCAACCAACGTAGGATCGATCAACTGGTTAACCCAAAGAGAATCAGAGAAATTGGCACCTGGGTATTGTATAGAAAACGGAAAATTTTCTGGGTTGTGTGTTTGAGCTGAAAAAGAGTGGTCTCTGAAGTAAAAACAAGGAGTTCTTGTGAAATTCTTGTACTTGTTCTTCTTTTTCTCTTTGGATGATTGAAAAGATGGTTGAAGGAGGGGAAAACAATATGGGTGAAATTGAGGAACGTTGAGAATGGCCGGTAAGAGCATGGCCGGAAACGGCGGGTAATTTCCGCGGGAAATTGATTTGAATTTGCTGGGTCTATAAGTAGTAGTTTGTACTCTCGAAGTGAATTTTTTATCAGGCGTTCTCTGCTGGCTCGGAGTCTCGGACAGATGAGGAAGTGCCATTTTGTTCACCCGCGAGTCATTGTCAGAAAAATAAAAATAAAAAGATTTTATTCACCCGCGGGTGACATATTCACGCAATCCTTGCGCCTAGGGTGTAATACGGTCAAACAATCTAATAGCTGAGATTTTATAAAAATATTTTCGTCGCCTGATAGATCATTCTCATAAAAAAATTGGCTCATTCTAAAACTTTTAACTCAATAAAAAGTTGATTAAGAAATCAACCGTTCATTACTTAAAATAAAAATAATTTTTTAATGGCTAATTTTACAATCAATTTTTGATAGGGTTACAAGTTTTAGAATAGGCTAATTTTTTGTGAGAATGATCTATAGGGTGATGAGAACATTTTAACAAAATCTTAGTCATTAGATCATATCTATGTGGGTCCCACAGTGAAGAATATGCAAGGGGACAATAAGAGACAGAGGATATTTGTCACAACCCGATTTTCGGTACTCTAAATCCGACCCGATTCGCCGAGTCTGAAAACCAAGGCGTGATTAGTGTAATAGATGTGTAAGTAAAAATATCGAATAAAACTGATTTTCCTTACTTTTGAAAGACAATGAATTTAAAAATATTTTATTAATAGTCTACTTTAGTTANTGGCGGCTACTGTAGCAGCAGCCCACGTTTTTATAATAAAATATTATTTTTAATATTTTATTAATTAATTAAATAATTAATTTTTTTTTTTTTTAGAGATAACTCTCTTAAAGTATATTATGAGTTTCTATGTATATTACCATGCATATGAAAAATTTATTTTTTAAATCAATACTTATCCAAATGGGCATACTTTTATACTAACTTAATTATGTTAGTTAAGTGTTGAATATTTACACTATACAATTTCTTAGAGTATTACAATATTGGGACCAGAGGATTTGAACTTTGGTGGGATGGGGTTGGCTCTAGTAACCAGAACCGTTGCAAAGTGGTGGTGCTCTCGCTTCATAACCTCAATGTCCAAAAATTAACATACCTTTCGTTGTTGTGTATTTGATGGGGTTGGAACTTCTAGAATGAGTTTGTGAGGATGATCTATATGATGAGGAAAACACTCTTACTAAAAATCAGCATTTAGATGATATCTAAATGGACTCCACAGACTTAGAGTCGATTTCTAGTTTCCCAATAGTAGTGTTTCATTAGAATGCAACAAATGCCACAAACAATGCAAAGTTTCTTCTGGGTTCAAGGAAGCGTATTCAAAATTACGTTGAAAATCAACTATTTGACACATATTCTGAGTCGCCTCAACACCCTACTTTGTCGAATTCGAAATGCAAACAAACAATGGATTTTTTGTTGTTCATGTGAAACTCACCCAATTCCTTGAAATTCAATTCCGAGAAATTAGAACAATAAATCTGAAAGGTAAGAATAGTAAAGACATGGGCCCAGCGAACCCACATAATAGTCACATGGGTGATGCTATACTTACTGCATTTCTTATTCCCAAAGTCATTTATGGGGATATCATGATAAATTTAGAATGAGCGCAAATCACGAGAGATGTAGAATTAATTCTTAATAATAGAATTAATATATACCTTGCGTGTATATTATGTCCATTTTGTTTTGTCAATCAGTGAGGTCAAAAACGTAAACGTGATCCAATATTCTGGACAAGATGGATGGACATAATTGCAGAGTGAGAATATTTTAGTTNTTACTTTTGAAAGACAATGAATTTAAAAATATTTTATTAATAGTCTACTTTAGTTAACATTGGTTACTTTAAAGTCAGGCCCAAGTCAATGTAAAGGTCAACTTAAGTCTCTAGCTAAGTCAAAGTCAATTCAAGTCAACCAATATTTAGGTCAATGCTCGTTGACTCGTCAAAATCAGTCCAAGTCAAAGAAAAAAAATGTAATGTTTTAAAACTAATTTTCGTGTCAACTGCGCATAGTTGAGTAAAATTGGCGTATCTACTTAACCGTAATTCTTAATTTTACAAATAAACCCATTTTAAAAACTAGATTCACAGATATACAATTTCATCAGAAATAGCCAGAGGCTAATTCTGAATATAAATGGCCCAAATATGCATCCGAAGTACTGATATGGAAGTATAAAAACTCATAAAATATAATTTTAACTTTTTAACAATTTTTGTAAAATCAGTAACTTTGAAGAGAAATTACTTTCTAACCAGAAATTAGAAATATATGTATAATACCATTTTGAAAAGGAAAAATTGAGATCTATAATTTTGTCAGAAATAGACTCGGCTCAATTTTGACCGGAACATGTCCAAAAATACCATTTTATAAATCTGACAGTATGAATTACGGGAATTATACAATTTCGTATAAAACCTAATTAATTCAATTATTTATGACGATAATTAAATGTAAATTAATACATAAATTATACAATTTAAAACTTAACATCTAAGTTTATATGAATGTTAAAATAATAAGAATTAATACAAATAACCTTTATCCCAAGTGATAGAATAGTAGTTTAATTAATCAGCTATATTTATACAAATTTGATAACTCAAGCTATCTGCTTTCTTAATCTGTACATCTTTGAATCCTTCACCCTCAACGTAACCTGTGGAGGGAATTTAGGGGTGAGTAAAACTCAGTAGGTGCAAACTATCCAAAAATACTAGATTTGAAACATGNTAAACCCTATTATGTTTTCCGCTGCGTAAATATAATCTCTGGTTTTTGGGAAGCAAACCAACAGTGTCTCTATCCATATTCGTGTGATTGTATATATAAAACCATATATAATTCTAATATTTCGATATTTTTTTTGAATCCAAGATGTCTGGAACACCACATAGTGCAGGTGTGAGCAGACCCCTCTCATCTACACACAACCAGGAAGAAATTTAATGAGAATGGCCATTAGGAAGATCGAACCCACGACACCCATGTTGAAATCCAAGGGCTCGACCACTTAGCCATTCCCAAAATATTTTGGTTTTTTGATATTATATCGTATTGTTTCAATGAATATTTTAGTTTTTCAATATACTGATACATTCGATCGATACGAGATTTTGAAACTTGTAGGAACAAACATCAAAAGAAAAGCAACAAAGCAATGTTCTGAATTCTTATGGGTATAAGTCCAATTTGTTTAAAGGTATAATTACCCCAATTCTTCGGACAAGATAAGCACTTAAAACCACAGTTTTAAAAAACACTGTGGGGAAGTCGTACTAAAGACAACAATTTTGTGTGAAACAATGCTCTAAAGTTTTACTTTTGAGTTTTGACCACAAGTTTGTCTAAAATTGTGCTTCTCTTACTTCATATCATGTTTAAGCAAAATTTTGGTCTTTTAAAAAATTACACAATAGTGTTCATTTAACGACTGCACTTCTTCCACATGAAGAAAAATCCGGCCACCAGTTTATCAAACATAAAGAATACGTACAAAATATGTGCACCTTAGTCGCTATGAAAGTGATCGACATCCAATTAAAAAAAAAAAAAAGTTATACTTAATTAAACAAAAGAATCATGATTTAAATTGAATATTATTCATCCAGAGTAATTAAAGTATCAAATCAAGCACACTTATTAATAGATCAAGTATTTAAACAAAAACATGAACATGAAAACATAATCATGTCCAAATTATATATGCACACTCTTACATTCTTTTCTTCTTCTCCCGAGGACAGATTTTTTGGCGGGAAACCCAAGCTTACTTAAATAAATCTCTCTTTATCTCTCTCCCTATATCTCTTTCTCTCTCTCTAGCTCTGTGGTTTTGCTCCACTGATCAACACTCTAGCTCCATTAGTTTAAGTATTTAACACTCTTCAAAACAAACTTCTTGCACACACACAAATTTAACACATTCTCTCTCTCTCTCTCTCTCTAGCTCCATTAGTTTAAGTATTTAACACTCTTCAAAACAAACTTCTTGCACACACACAAATTTAACACATTCTCTCTCTCTCTCTCTCTCTAGCTCCATTAGTTTAAGTATTTAACACTCTTCAAAACAAACTTCTTGCACACACACAAATTTAACACATTNCACTCTCTCTCTCTCTCTCTCTCTCTCTCTCTCTCTCTCTCTCTCTCTCTCTCTAGCTCCATTAGTTTAAGTATTTAACACTCTTCAAAACAAACTTCTTGCACACACAAATTTAACACATTCTCTCTCTCTCTCTCCCTCATAAATATTCCAAACATAAATTAATAGACCTGCACAGCATAAATGAAGTTTGATTAGTGAAATACCATTCTGTATATAGGTTGTTACTACCCTACCCGTTAGATGTCATCAGGTTTTCAACTTTTCAGGATCAAACAGCTAAAAATCACTAAAAGGGAATACAATTAAATGAGCTTTAATTCCACCAAATTTAGGGTTGTTGATCAAATATTTACTTGATCCAAAAGTCCAAAATGTCATATAATAGTTTTTTTTTTGGTGATTGATTATACAATAATTCCTAATCAAAAGTAAGAATTCAATAATAGAGTATTTACATGTAGGATTTTAGAAAGGGGATTTGTGTTACACTAATTATAACAAGAATGGGGACTAGTTTTTCAATAAATCAGTTGTACTTACAAAATTTCTCTCTAAAATTCTACATCCAACACTAGTTAGGGTTGTTCTAAAGGAGTTGGTTCTTGTTTTTGTCAATTTACGATTCTAGTACAAATTGATTCTCGAACATTTTGGTTATTATTTTATTTTTGCACTTACAAATAATAAAAAATCAATGAAAAAAAAAGAAGTTGCTATTAACTTATAGAGTCAGTTCCCATTCTTATCGATTTGAATACGATTTCTAGCAAGTATCAAAATACCGAGAATTGAAACCATTATAATACAAATGGTTTCTAGTTTCTATAGTAGTTTGGATTTTTGTTTCCTATCGATTCTTAAAAATGTAGAACCAAGACGACAAATAGCGATTCTGATTCGGTTCTATCTTTAGATGAACGAGTACCCGTTGACACCCCAATTTGTATTTATTCCAAATACACCATTAAACAAAAAGTGAGCTAGGTTAGGTTGAATTTAAATGAAAGCTGGTAACGTACGGCAGATACAGCCGCAGCAGATATCAATTGAATTGAATTGAAATATTCAACAGCATTTAAGTCTCTTTCTGACGTCTCAATTAAATGACTTCTTTTCCAAATCAGGAAACATTTCTCACAGCTTTAATTTACTACTAATCGGACCAAACCTAATTTCTCAATTCTTTTTCTTTTCACTATTTTCTAGGTCTGTTAGCACTTAGCATCATCAGCTCAGTCCAGCCCTAGCTTAGCTTGATTCAGTAGCTCATTGGTCATCAATCCCCATGATCCTCCTCAAGATTTACGCAATACCCCCACATCATCCAACGACTCAAAATTTCGTATGGACACGTGGCTTGAAATGACTAGGGCCTGATTATAATTACTAGCAAAAACATTTAGTGGGTCCCACTCTCTCATATCTTTATAATACGGGTCCTGTTAACGTGTGCCCAAGGTTGTTTTTCAAGAAATTTTTTTACAAGTTAGAGGTTTTCAAATCAGCTGAATTTTTGTAGACAAAATATTATCATTATTTATAACATATCTACAAAAAATCAGCTCAATCAGAAATATATAACCCTCCAAACAAATCACTTTAAATGTAAACCGTTCATTCACACTATTAAAGTCTAAAGTAAGTGTTCGTGGTATTAGAGGGTGCTAGAGGTTTCGGATTGAGCTGATTTTTTTAGATATGATCCAAATAGTATAAATAACATACATATCTAAAAATCAGTCTATTTGGACAAACTTAAGAAACTAAACAAAACACAAAACCTAAAAGCTTATCATGTGCCCGTTAACAAAATCCTTATAACTCAACCAATATCAGTATGATCTGATGGTTTCAACTATGTATCCTCTTGAAGAAACGTCAAAAAAAAGGGTCAACCATCAGTTCATGGTCAAGACGCTGACCTTTTTGTATGGGATATTATCCTCATGTGGGGCCCACAGATGATGTTGGTCCCACACACAAAAATTCTGCCCACAAACATGAAATCAGTTACAGTGTCGACACTCCACCACTACATGCACCAATTTTCCTTTCTATTATCTCTTCTATTCCTGATTTTTCTTCCATGCATTGCTCCTCTAAATCTGATATGAAAAATGAGGCCACTCTAAAATAATAGATTTGGATGAATACTTAATTCTCAGAATTAGTCTGCTGCTTTAAAAAGCCCAAATCATTCCAGTTATTAAAAATAAAAATAAAAAAAACAAAAAATCAGATATGAAAAATAGGGATAATTTTGTCATTTTATTGTTATACTAGTCAAAAGTCAAAATTATAAGGAGGTAAGTCTAAATTTTTTTAAAAAATATAAGGAGGCATTTCTAATATTGCAAGTGTTAATGGAGCCAAGAAATAATTAACATACATATTTCATTGAAATACAAAAACTTACATTGTAAAGGAGTTTCATGATCTCAATGACAGAATTAACAAACCCAAAATTAATATTTCAAGAGATTTGAAGTATTTAATTAAGATTAACAATTTGATAACAGTAATTAACAACATGCAATAATAAACCAACAAGATTTCAAAAATTTTAAGTATTTACACAACAGATAAACTGAAACTACAAAAAAAAAAAATCAAACAGAAAAAAAAATTGTGATGAACTCTGTTGATGATGTAGTTGCTGCTTCTCTCTCTCTCTCTCTCTAGATGATTCTTCTTTTTCTCTCTAGCTAGCTGCTATCTGTTGTGTAAAGGATTTGGACCAGTTGGTACAACTCTTTTCTGATCATCATCTATTGTACTGTTGTTGTTGTTGTTGTTGTTGTTGTTGTTGCAGAGTTGATCATCATCATCAAGCTTCTTCTTGGATTTGCACTTGTTAATAACAGCAACAGATGATGATGATGATGATGATGAACTTTGATCAAGAACAGTTAGATGATCTTTTGATGATGATGATTTTGTTAATCTTCTTCCACTAGAACTAGTAAAGAAGATTTCTCTTGCAAACACTGCTTCATATCCAAAACTAGCAAGAATCAAAAGAGACCCAAGAAAGATCAATACAAGAATACCCAACTTCATTTCTTGATGATGATGATGATGATGATGAATTAAAATTTGAAATAAGAGAAGATTAATAACAACAAGAGAAACCCTAAAAGAGCTGAAATAGAAAGAGACCCACTACCAAAAAAAACTACTTAAAAGAAGTTCTAAAGAGAGAAAGAGAGAGACAGTAAATGAGGAGAGGCAAAAAGAATACGGATAGTATGATAGAAGGGAAAAGCAGGGGTGAGGGAGAGGTTGGGAGAAGCTAGCAGCTAGGGTTTATGGTATTGGTATTGACATTAAGTATGGTACCTCGGACTTTACAGATGGGAATCTTGATATGTCAACATCTAACCATCAGAGATTTCTCACCAAACCACATTTAAAGCGGATTGAATTCTTGCAATTCTCTAATCCCCAACCCCCACCAGAGGATTCTGAGGATATGTCACTATGATCGATAGCAAAACGGAATTTGAATTTTACAGTATTAATTATGATATGTACTGATAAACACAACAACAATTTAATTCAACCCCTCCCCAGTCTCGTAAAATTACTCTTTCTTTCTCTCTCTAGAATTTCTCTTTCTTTCTCTCTCTAGAATTTCTCTTTCTTTCTCTCTCTAGAATTTCTCTTTCTTTCTCTCTCTAGATTTCTCACTCTTCACTTATCAGAAACAGAGGAAAACAGAGTTTCTATAACTTCTCTTGGGTTGGGCCCTTTCCACGTGCTCTTATACATCTGCAAACCAGGGGGGCTCAAGAATCAAAAATTATAAACACCTTAAAAAAGGGTCATTTTTAAAGAATAATTTTCTACTTCTGGTTCCTGCTGGCCTCTTGAGTCTTGAACTAGGGTTTTTTTTGCTTGTCAAGCACGTCAGCTAGGGTTTTTAACTGGAACATACATACAAGAAGCACCATATGTCAAGATGGTTTTAGAGAGAGAAAGAAGAGAGAGAAAGAGAATGGGGGTTGTTGTTGTTGTTGTGTGCCGGCGAGAGACAAAGAAGGAAAAGGGCAACAACAGGAGGGGACATTAGAACGTCACAAGCTCCAGCCTTTTCCATTAAACACGTAGGGGTAGGTATCCCTTTGACCCTATGCACCCCATGCAATGCATAGCCCTAATTTTGTGTTTTTAATATGGATTTTGTTAACATAAGCTTTTAGGTTTTGTATTTTGTTTAGTTTCTTAAGTTTGTCCAAATAGGTTGATTTTTTGATATGTATGTTATTTATACTATTTGGATCATATCTAAAAAAATCAGCTCAATCCGAGACTTCTAGCACCCTCTAATACCACTAATACTTACTTTAGACTTTAATAATGTGAATGGACGGCGTACATTTAAAGTGATTTGTTTGGAGGGTTAGATATTTCTGATTGAGCTGATTTTCTGTAAATATGTTATAAATAATGATAATATTATGTCTACAAAAATTCAGCTGATTTGAAGACCTCTAACTTGTAAAAAATTTACTTGAAAAACAACCTTATCGTGTGCCCTAAGGGCACACGTTAACAGGACCCTTTTAATATTTCCATTGTAAACCAAACTTAAATGCTTTTTTTACACACACTTTACAAGTGGGTAGACAACACCACACATCATCTAGCCGTCAGATGTTATACATAATACAGTCCAAAAATGATTAACTTGACAAGTGGGTGAACATTACCATCATTCATCCAGCTGTGAGTTCCATCACAGTCTTATTTTGTTGACCTTCCTTTTAATAAACAACAGTGCCCGATGCTTATATGGCAAGGTAGGTCTCACTATCATATAAATTGAAAACCCATTTAAAACACTTTTAGGAGGGAAAAGTGATGGGTCCTACTCTATCACGTAAACATTTGGCATTACTTATGTAAAATGGTCAGTCCAAAATGTATTATTGTTTAATAAAAGATGTGTACTTTCTTTCTCTAATCCAACTATTAAAAATTGTAATTTTCAAGAGATTTGGGTTGAATTTTTATAATTTTTAATGGTTGAATTAGAGAGGGATTGTATGTGGCCTTAAAAAGAAGGTGAACAAAATGACTCCATTATCTCAAGGCTGGATGATGATCATGTTGTTCACCTACTTATAAAGTGGATGTACAAAATAGCACTCAAAAGAGAATATATGAGCTCGTTTTTGTTCGACCCATGTGAGTTTGTTTTTATTGACCCACTCTTAACGTAGGTCAACAAAACCCTATCTTGATGTTTGTTTTTTTCTCTTTTGGTTGGCTATGCAATCATGTGATAAAAGAGTGATTGAAAAAAGTGTCAAATAGTCCGACAGATTAGTGGAGTTGACTGTTTTCCCCTCTAGGCCCTCTACTAATCACAAGATGGGTATTTTTGACACATTAAACGTGGGTCAACAAAATCACGCTCTCCACAGAACACCAACGGCTCACTGTCTGTTCTGGTTTTGAACTTTTGATTGGTTCAATTACGGTTCCCATATTTAATTTTTACAAAACAAAATGAAAGGACATGTCAGTATTTGTCAGGAGTCCTATGGCTTCTGTACTGATTCCATTGGATTTAAGCCAATCCAAAGTACATAATTAGGTTGAACGTTTAATTAGGATCGAAACAGTTCCGGTTCCATTACTCAAATATGTGGAACCTAACTGAGAAAATCGGTTCGATTTGGTTTGATTCGGTTTGGTTCGATTCTATTACTTAAATATGTTCAACCTTCCGGAAAAAATTTTTAGGAATTTAGGGGTCGTCAATTTTTATTGTAATTTTAAACCAAATTGTAATGGAGTTAAAAGTTTTAGAATGGGCTAACAATCACTTGCTCTGGTGGTTGGCATCCCTCCTTATAACATAGAAGTCTTAAGTTCAAAATTCTTTGGCTGTGGTATTACCACTGAGTGAGGACCATGTAATTTCTATCTAGTATATATAGATGTATGTATGTGTAGGTACCCATTTAGGGTGTTCTCTTCGCCGTTACTGGACGACTTTCTCTTCACTATTATGGGGCGACTTCTCTTTATCTTTCGTATGTTTGTGGCAGTTATGTGCTCCTTCCTCATCCACTTGTACTGTTTTAATGCGGATAATAGTCCCACTTCTACCAAAAAAAAAGTTTTAGAACGGAATGATTTCATATGATGATGATAAATTTGTATGCTGTGAATTTTTTTAATTGCAAATTTTTTTCATTAACATTAATTAATTGAAACTTTTGTGTTTCGTTTTTTTTGAAATTTTTGAATATGACTTGTCAGTTCATTTTTTTTTAAAATCAACAAGCTAGATAGGTAAGTAGTTAATTGCTAATATGTGAAGGTATATACTGGTTTCAAAACCCATAATTGCAATGCTTGTGTTAATATTTTGTATTATTTCAATGGAACAAATCTAAATAATTGAATAGGGGAGCAATGATTTACGGTACAAAACCAAGCAACCAATGAACATGAGATTCGTGGCGAATATTTTGTAAATGAAAATATTTACGGCATAACATGGGTGAAGTTATATACCACCCCTTCTTGTGGGGTCCATATGTAATGCTTCTAACAGTTAATTTTTGGAGATGATGTTTTCTTCATTATGTATTTCATCATTATGGTGTTCTCCTCCTTATAATCTCTGTGCCTGTTGGTTCTTGACGATTTCTTTGCGTTTCTCACACGCTCACTACGTGTATCTACACCATAATGTAACCTGGGCAATAGTTCCTTTTAAAATAAAAATAAAAATTAGGTTGTTCTAAAACTTCTAAATCCCTCAAATTAGTCCTTAAAAAATTTGCAAGTTTTAAACTTTTATTTTAACTGTTGATTTAAAAATGCGTAGATTTGAGATTAAAAGTTTTTTTTTAATATGATTTTAGGTAATTATATTCTTCTCATTTTCTCCAAAAATCAGCCCATGAATACATTTTATGTGGACCCCACAAGAAGAAAAGGGAGGAGGGTGGGTTAAGGGTGCTATATAACCTGACCCATCGAATGAGACATTTGTGTTTGAGATAATGTGACACAAAATTTCAAAGGTGTGATGATGTAAATGTTGAGTCCGGCAGGAAAACAAGGGAGAAATGAATTGGATTAAAAGCAAAAGTTTATCAAGTCGCTGTTATTATATTCTTTCATGAATCACATTCTATTCAGATCATCATTTCAACTTAAGCATGCGTGCTGATCTTCACAAAAACCCTAAAAAATCAAAACAGTGTTGAAAGGACTTACATGTCTCCTATATCCATCCTCCTTCAAACTCTCAATTATTTGTTGTTTCTAAACCTTTTTTCCCATCACCAAAATCAAATCCTTTTTTTTTTTTCCTCCAAATGTGGCTTTTTACATTTTTATCCTCATTTTCTAATATTTATATCAGCATTATATCAGGATATAAGAGTCTTGTCAAGGGTTGTCATCATTCAAGGAGCTTTTTTTGGGAAATTTTGAATCTACCCATAAATTCTCTCAGTTTACCCATATATATTTTAGATTATAAAATGTTTAAAACAATTGATTTAATGTTTGGGCGTGAAATTGATCTTTTTACATATTAATATATAATCAATGTCTTTCGCAATCCACATATTTCTAAAAAAAAAAAATCTCATGTGAAATTTTATCGTTCCACACAACATTTTATGAAAGGAAAATTCTACTTCTACTCAACTACTTTTCTATGTACACAATTTATTCTTATACCTCATCTTCATCGTCCATTTATAGAGCACAAATAGAGACGATGTAAGGGATGATTTTTTTTTAAGGATAATCTCTTCATCATTAAAATCATCCTCGTTAAAAATTATATCATTCTGAAACTTTTTACTCTGCTAAAAATTAGTTGAAAATTAATGATAAACAATCAGTTCAAAAAGCTTAAAGATTCAATAAATAGTTAGGGTTATGAGTTTTAGAACAATGTAATTTATAATGAGGAGATTATTAAATGAAAATAGCCTTTAAATCGTCTCTATGTAGGTTAAGAATAAAAGTGCATATTTAGAAAGTGTTTAAAAATCAACCCTTGGATCGATCGTATCAATGTGTGTGAATTTACACATACAGTTTATTACCCATGAAATAATGCAGTTCACCTATACAAAATACAGTTCACCCAAGTGACTAGGTAAATTGAGAGAATTTCAGGGTTGATCCAAGATCTCCCCTTTCTATTTTAACAAAACCAAACATGTTGGTTTTCAAAGTTGTTTATTTTTTAACGAGTGTTTTCATATAAAGAACTGACATTTCAACCCAGTGCACATGGGCCTTTGTCCAAGTGGTTGTGCATATCATGATCTGAGAAGTCTTAGAATCGAAACTTCTTAGGTGTGGTTTATCATTAAGTTTCTCCCATGTAATATATTGGACTTCTCTCTTCGTTCGTGGTGGTGATGTTTGCTCGTGGATATTGATGGTTTTATTTCTCTTAGTGGGGGCGACTCTTTTGTGATCTTGATGGTGATTCTACACTTCTCACACACTTACTACTAGTAGGCAATAGTCCCCCATAAAAAATAAAAAAATACATTTCAGCCCACTTTTCTACTAAAAATTAAGTCCACCAAACGATCGGTTCCATAAACACTCTCACAAATAATCAACCCTTGGATATGTTACGACTACGGATAAAGTGAGCCTAGGTGTGGGGTTTTATCTTAAAATGCCGCAGTATTATGTAAGGGGAGATCATATCTTATTACCTCCACATAGAAGAGCTACTTCTCCTATGTGGGACTATTTTCTTATGGTTTGAATTGAGCCACAACCCCAGGATATATAATCTCTATATCAACTCCATAACCAGGGTGTAAGTATAGTGTAACTATAAATTGGGTGTAACATAAAAAAAATTGGGTATAAAACATGCATCCCCTTAACTTGAAATATTAACTAATTAATTAAACTTCTTGTACCAAAACCGGAATAACCATCTAATGAAACTGACTACATAAAGACCCCTCTTGGACTAAAAAATTGTGACATTGATCGTCATCATCATCATCTATAATTTATCCTAAAATATTAATTCAGTCTCTGGTCTTAGTTCTCTCTTTTTATATTACCTCCATTAACATCAGTCTTAATCTTCTTTTCATTTCTTTTTCAGAATCTTTAAAATACACTAAAACAGACTTCATCTTGTTCTTGTATCATTATTAATTGGTTTATATTTTTGTCTTTCATGATCAAACCATCATTATTTTATGGAAAATCCTAAGCTAAAGTTTCAAACTTAAAGACTATTTAATTATCCAATTATTTTTAGTTCACATTTTCTGGGTCCATAATTGTTGTAATTTCATATTAAGGCCATTATCCGGCATTGATAATGAAACAATTTAAGAGGCTGAATATTTTCACCCAACCTATTCTTACATATTATTTACGATCTACTGTCGGTGGCTGCATATAGAGATAACTGATTTTTTATAAAGATGATCTTATCATGTAGATTAATACCTCATCCTAAAGTAAAATTAAATCGTTTTTATAAAAGTTTGTACCTTGACAAAAGATGATTGCATGTGCTAGCTAGAACATCTAGTAGTGTCTGCTAATGTTGATAGTTTAGACTCGAGTTCAATTTCTATTAGCATTGAATTACTGGTCTAATAAAAAACAAGCA
>MVGT01001243.1:1416-44773 GCA_002174775.1 Macleaya cordata | reverse complement strand
CTGAAATGATAAAATATACCATATAGTAGTAGAACCATCATTATCACCCGTCATCATCACTATTATCATCCATTATGACAATCACATATACATCATGATGCATGATCATCATCACACATCATCCTCATAACCATCAATTAAGATAAATTACTATAATGTATTGATAAAAATTAAAAACTTCAAATTAATGTCAAAACAAGCTTGTAAGTTAGTTGGTCAAAGAGTCATAAGTCATCCCCTAAGACCAAGGTTCAAAACTTAGTAATAGATTTTTATTAAAAAAAATTTAAAAACCTTGTTATAGGTCATGCTTGGGCCGTGCTTTGGCCCATTGTGCCGTGCTTTGTGTTATGCTTCGTGCCGGCCCATCGTGCTGGGCTGGGTCATGCTGAACTCGTGCTGGATCCGTGCCGTGCTGGGCTCTATGCCGTACTTGGGCTGGGCTGGGCCAAAATCATGCCCGTGCCGTGCTCGTGCTACTGGGCTCAAGAGGCCTGCCCAGCACGGCCCAGCCAATGGGCCGTGCCAGCGCAGGCACGAAATGGGATGGGCTGGGCTGGGTTGGGCTGCCACGTGGCCGTGCTGGGTCGTGCCGTGCCTGGGCGGCCCAGCCCAATTGACACCTCTAAACATATGTAACCGCTGTGAGAACCTCACTTGGAACTTCACTAATAATTAATTAGGAATCCTAAACCCTAAACTTTAAATCTCAATAAGGTGGTTTGAAGGCTCACATGGAGATGGTTCGGATGGGTGCTTACAAGTTTTAAAATGATATGATTTGTAGTGCTCAAAGGTAGTCTAATGTCTGGTGAGGATATCACATCAAGTACTGTTAGGTACACGTATCCAAAAAAGCACCCAAAAGTTTTACTATGCAAAATCAAGGGGAAAAATAAAAAACCCTAAAAAATCAAAACAGTGTTGAAGGACTTACGTCTCCTATCCCTCCTCCTTCAAATCCTCAATTATTTGTTGTTTCTAAACCTTTTTTTCCCATCACCAAAATTAAATCCTTTTTATTTTCATCCAAATGTGGCTTTTTATATTTTTATCCTCATTTTCTAATATTATATCTGTATTATGTCAGGACATAAGAGTCTTCTCAAGGGTTGTCATTATTCAAGGAGCCTTTTTTTGGGAAATTTTGAATCTACCATAAATTCTCTCAGTTTACCCATATATATTCTAGATTATAAAAAGTTTAAGCCATTTGATTTAATGTTTGGGCGTGAAATTGATATTTTAACATACTAACATAGAATCCATGTCTTTCACAATCTCATATTTCTCAAAAAAAAATTTAAAAAAAAATCTCATATGAAATTTTATCCTTCCACACAACATTTTATGAAAGGAAAATCCCCCACTACTTTTCTATGTACACAATTTATTCTTATACGTCATCTTCACCGTCCATTTATAGAGCCAAATAGAGACGATGTAAGGGATGATATTTTTTAAGGATAATCTCTTCATCATTGAGATCGTCCTTGTTAAAAATTATATTGTTCTTAAATTTTTTACTCTGTTAAAAATTGGTTGAAAATTGATGATAAACGAACAGTTAAAAAAGCCTAAAGATTCAATAAATAATTGGGGTTAAGAATTTTAGAGCAATGTAATTTTTAATGAGGAGATTATTGAACAAAAATAGCCATTGAATCGTCTCTATGTAGACTAAGAATAAAGGTGCGTATTTAGAAAGTGTTTAAAAATCAACCCTTGGATGGATCTTATCCATGTGTGAATTTTGTTTTACTTCATGAAATCATGCAATTCACCCATGCATATAAAACCAGTTTTTGTCATTCTAGATTTACACATACAGTTTACACTATTGTTTAACACACCCCCACAAGCACAGGGTTCGATCAGAGACACTGAGCTTGTTCCATAGTAGTTGAAACCGTGTCGTTGATAATGGTTTGGTGAGAAGATCTGCTAGCTAATCATATGGGTTTTGACAAGAATATTGGAAATATATTGGCGTTGAGAAAGTAGAAGACCAGTAGGGGTTTTTAGGACTTCAATACCCAAAAAGAAATTAAGATGTCCTAGATCTGTTATAGCAAATTCTTGGGCTAAAGAATTTATAATAGATTGAATAATAGTGGGTGAGCTTCCTGTGATAAGAATGTCATCTACATAAATATGTATGTAGATTCAGTTGTTGTAAGTCTATGAAAAAGAGAAGTATCAGTATGAGAAGAAGTAAAACCTTGTGTAAACAAGAAAGAACTAATAGTGTGTTTGGACAAGGGAATTTAGAGAGGGATTTTGTGGGGACCAGGGATTTTGAGGAAAAATATAACATGATTTTTCCACCAAATCCCTGTCCCCACAAAATCTCTCCCCTAAATCCCTTGTCCAAACAGACTATAAGTCTATCAAACCAAGCACGAGGTGCTTGTTTAAGACCATAGAGGAATTTTCACAGACGACACACGTGTAGATTTCTCCTTGTCCACAAACCCAGGTGGTTGAACCATGTAGACTTCTTCTTGCAACATACCATGTAGAAAGGCATTCTTAATGTCCAATTGCCTTACTGACCATCCCTCAAACCCCTTGCCCCCGCCCCAAACCTAGGGCCGGAGGGAGGGTTTGGTTGTTTGGGGTGCCCATGGTACTTGCCCTATCCTCAAAAAATACTTTTTTTGATTGTTTAAGGTGTCCATAACACTAACCTAGAACTCTTAAAGACACTATTGTTTGACAGCTTGATAAAGCGGCACTTCGTATAAAATCAATGAGTTCCACCGTTGGCTTTGATTATTTCATCCTTTTGCAAGAGATTTGGTGGATTGATCCTTGTTGGCTACCCCTCCGTAGTAGGATGGATCACTCCTAATAAATTCTTGATAAGTGTAGGACGGAGGGACTGCATCAGTCACTAGGTTGAAGCGAGGACGAATGATCTGGGTCATCAAAAACAAGAAAAATCCAAATCATTCTGGTTGGATATCAAGTTGAACCGACCAAATTGGACGATCAGAATAAAAATATTCATTATTAATAACTCCTCTCACTCGTTCAATGTTTGCACATTCTAACTCTGATTTTTACGAAACAATATGAACAACTAATATCATAAAAAAACTTTCACATGTCAAATTTCCTAAAATCTCATAATTTCATTTCAGGACATACAATTTGGACAACCATATTTCCACCCATTTTAACTCCTCATCCATTATAGGAATTATGAATTCGATAAGATCTGGCCAATGTTTGGTCTCCTTGGGGATGCTTCATTTATGAATTTTCTCCATTCAAGCTCGTCAGCTTGTTTTCCAGTCACTCCCAAAGAATCAAACTCTGACGACCCCTTCGTTTCTTGGAGACCAATATCCACGGATTCTGCTCCTACGGCTGGCCCATCTGTTGCTGTCACGACACCCTCGTAAGAAATAAACTGAACGACTTGAAAATGCTGATCCTTCCCGCTAGAAATCAGAGCAATACCATCTCTAGGCCCGTTCTGAAGTGGGAGAGAAGCTGTGTAAATCAAGAAACCCGAGCCATGACTTGTTACATGGAAAATTTCATCATCTGCTAATGATAAGAACCTATACATTTTTCCATTGGCTCCATTGTAGAGAACGACTTTGAGTTCATCTGCATTTGTCGATGGTCCGACTACTATTTCAATGAACTGCATGGAAAATGAATTGGTTAAAAGCTTATGTTTGAATTTATTTATACTTTATAGAGCCACAATTTGAAGTGCCTATGTGTTAATTTTTTTGAACTTCCGAAATTACCCTTTTTATAGGTTTTCTCGTAAGAAAAATGTTTATTAAAATTGTAAAGCGTAATGAATTCTAAGATATTGCTCAACTCTAACACTAGATAACATTAAATAGCATGACTTAACGTCAAGTAACTCTCACATTAGTAAGCAAGCACTCCTCTTATTGACTTGCTTACTTTATCCTACCATATTTTGATCTCAAATATGTTTTTATAAAACAACATGAGAAAATTAATTGTTCAGATCATAAATATCGCTTTTGCATATCAGACTTCATGAATATAATGTACAAGTGCAGCATACCAGTTTAAATTAGTTAAGACTTTATAACACATAGATGATCAACCATAAAATATATTCAACTTGGGTGGGGAAGATGGGAAGCTCCACTTGCCTTTGGGACAAAATGCAAATGGGGCTGAGGAGGGATTTTTGGCATGATTATAAACATCTAAATTATTGCTTGTTTTTGGACCGTATGTAAACAATATATCAAGTTGTCAGAAAGGAAAGGTTGTACATCGAAGGGTTTTTCGTTCATCTCTGTTAATCTTAGGTTCTTAGAACTCTCCAGTAAGACCCAATTCCGTAGATGCTACAATTATGTAGAAACTAAGCCTCTTTCTATCCTCCCATCCTCAGTCAAGTCCAGTTCAGTAAAACTAGAGAACATGGCTGATCTATGAGTTCCTTCAGACATTGTCAAATCCTAAAATGAACCCATATAAAACTTGACTTAGAAGTCAATAATTTCAACATCCCAGTTCAAGAATGTAATCACAGTTAACATAAAATATGGAAATTTAATAAGGTTCACAAGGGGCTGCTTGATACAGTATCGGTAAGAATTGCACGTACCTCATTATGGTCTTTCCCTTTGTTTTTGTAATGAAACTCATTTATCCATGCATTCATGGAGTAGCTGCCCAAAGTTTGATGGCTTGGCATAGCTTGCTTCCATATGAGATTAGCATATTCTGGGTGATCAACAAAAGGATTTCTATTGTGTTGGTACAAACTGCATACTCTATGGTTTCTCAACTGCTCTGCTCTTGAAGGTGGATCAAGTTCATTCCATTTCAACAATGTTGAAAGTAGCCCCATCTCCCTGTTTTCTACAATGTTGAAAGTATCCCCATTTCAACAATGGGATCCAGTTTGTTAAATTCAAGACAATCAATTTATAAATTTTTGTAGCCAAAAGCTTCAAATAATCAAGAAGGAAATATACAATTTCAGAGGTCAGAGTTCTTTCCTTTTCTTTCTTTTTAACAACTAGAGATCATGCCCGGTCCTTGATTCTTAAGTTTTACCAATAGTTTCAAGTTTCAACTAGTTCAATAATAAATAATAATCAATACCACTCAGAAATCTTTCAAAATGATCTTTTTGGATCAGGTACATGGATAAGATTGATAAAGAATCATAATTTAGAAGCAAAGAATCTGAAAATAACATGCTATCCGCCAATGTGTTTTATATCATTGGTTCAAAACTTGAAACTAATAATGAAATGTAGAGGGGTCCAAGGAGTTTTTTCTTTTCCTACTTCTTTTCAACTATATCATAAGAATCCAAAAAGAATTCAACATGGGTCCAGAAGGAAAATGTAAGAAAAAAGTAAGAAACCGTGCTTAATTTCCCATAAGCTACATAACCTGCGTATGACACAACCTCCGGCATCCATTTTTGAAGTGTTCAGGCAAAATATCCCAATAATACAAAAATAGGTAAATGGTTGAAATGCTGAACTAACAAAGCTTCTTATAAATAATTGGCTCATCCATGTCTAACTTTCTATCACTTTTCTTGTCAAGTAATCATCTTCCAAGGAAATTGTTTTGCCAAGCACATTAATATTTTAGAGGTAAATACAGTGATTTTGACTGGCTGAATGTCTCATAATTTTTCTTTTTAGTCGTAAATGTCTCAAATTTGTCTGTTGCACTTAACATGCTTGCAACAAAAAAATTGTGATTGGGATATCATGATCTATCTTCTATATAACCACATTGTAACTCACTCTATTAAAACTTCTTGTACTTACTGATGCTTGGGGAATCAGAAAGGTGGAGGTTCAGGCTTCCATCCGACTGATTAAACCCGTAGCTTACGGCCATGTACATTAGTGCCCTTGCTATGTCCCCTCTAACCTGTAAAGACATAATACGAGATGCCTTTATTACACAGATCATCTCACTAATCTTAGATTAATTACCTAGACTTTCCAAGAGATTACACAGCTTTGATATAAAAAATAGGACTAATTATATGATCGGATGCTTTTATTACATGTACCATCTGATTGCATCAATTGATTTATGATGATGGAAGAATATGCAAAATCCAATATGTGGTACTAAGGTAAAGATTTAACCTGCAAAGGTGGAGCCCATTTCTGTTTGTCTGTTTCTGTGTCAAATGCAGCTTCTTTGTTTGCTGGCTTCATGCAATCAGTTGAGGTAGCAAGGCACTCCCCATAGTACTTATTTCCCCTAGACGAATTTACTGCAAAGAGTTACCATCTCTGATTACATTTTAAATTTTATATTATGAGATCTTTGGTTTGTTTCAAACCTTAAGTTATAACCCGATCTTACCATTCACATCAGCTGGGCGAATATTGTGTAAATCAGTTAAGGAGGAACCCCTTGTTAGACCATAAGAACGAGGCCACAGATGTTCCCCTACAAAGACAACAAATTTATCAATGAGCCAGAAAGATTTGTGGTCATGAAACAGGGATTAACTGATATGAAATTGATAATTAGAGAATTAAACAGGCTGTCAATTGGATAAGAATAAAACAAACTAAGGTAAAAATGACTTTGTGTGAAGGAGAAAAGAAATGGAGAAATAGACCGAAATAAATGTTAGGACCTCCACTTGAAAGTGAGATATATTATCATCACTGCTACCTAGTCTGAAATACTTGGATCTTAATATTTCGTATCAGAGAAAACTAGTCCTATAATTCAGAAGCCACTACCGCATAATTGCTTTTGGCAAGTTGGTTTGGGCCTTTACATGCTCCCTAGTCCCTACCCTAATACTTAGTCTTAACGTTACAATGTCACATAATTACAGAAACAGTAAGAAATACCACCTTGACAAACTGTCATTAATAATCGTGATGAACATCTTAAGAAAAGTTTGTAAGAATCTTATGGAACTAATAGTAGAACAACCGCAACAATAGTTTATCTGGGTAAGTAACTCACTGTTCCATCCTTCTGGTTTTCCTGCTAAGAGCTTTGGGACAACTCTCAAAGAGTAAATTTCCACTCTGCACAAACGGAAACTATCTAAATGAAACCTTGGGCTTGTGGAGATTGCATATGGGACTAAATCATATAATAAGGACCTAGAGAGAAGTATTACGAAACTTTATCTTACCAAAACTGGATTGCAGGTTAAAGCATTTTGGAGAGCAACTTCATATATAACTTTGAGTTGCTATTAGGTAGGATTAAAAGTTTCAAAATGGTCTAGCTTTTTCGAGGGTGATTCCAATTGTGAGGAGATCATGCTAACAAAGCTACCCATTTCCAAATCTCTGTAGGATCAACATTATAGATAAATATCAAGTTTACGTACACATCTGATGAAGCTTCTGGATTATCAACATCAGCTGCATCGAGAATCTTGAGGGCATCCCACACCTGCTCTCCAAACATTTTACTTAGCTTTCGATCTATTTACAACTAAAGCAAAGTGCTGACCGCCTGACCCAGTTGAGTAAAAAGAAAATTTTTTAAGATTTAATTGAAGTACCTCTTTGTAAGACAATGATCGATGGTTGGAGATGATCAAGTTCAACTTTTTCATTAGTGCTTCACCTTCCATGTGCTCAACAGGGGAATAATAACTCGAAATGTCTTCACAAGCATATCCAAATGGAAAACCTGGATCACCATGGGCATCTCCAACAAGATTGAGACAAAAAAAGCACAAAAAGAAGGTCCCAGAAACTGACCTCCAGGAAATATTGAAACATCTTAACCATCTGCAAATCCATAATCCCCATTAGAATTGCCACTGCTTAGCTCCAAATTCATGTCTCACAATCAAATGAAGTAAGAATATTGCCTTTGTTTGCATAAAAAACTGTCTCTAATCTTGTCGTTGCTTCAAACAATTGTTATCTTCACTACAATATGTTTATGTAAATAACTCAATCACTTGCCACTGTATTTTTGAAAAGGAAAAAAAAACAATTCTATGTGAACTAAACCAGAACTGTTTTCTCGATTTCTCGGTTCTGAGTTCCACATATTTCAGTACCAGAATCAGAACTGCTAGGAACCAGAACTGAAAGTATCATAACTGGTGTGATTCAGAGTATCAGATGAAACCAGAATGGAATCAATAGGACCAGAAATCAACTTATAAATATCAATTTTTCCTTTGATTTTTCTACAATTTTGATACTTCTTGTGAATTAAGAATTAAAGATTAAAAATCAGAACCCAAATACCCGAGAACTGACGAACTAGGACAGATTATCTTTGTTCCAGTTCCACCAATCTGAAAGAGTATTGGAACTTTTCAAGTAGGTTGCGGTTCTGGGTAATTCAATAACCGAACCACACCCCTAGTTGCTACTACTTGCTAGCAAGTTTAATTTTTTCAAGGAAACCAAACCGTTGGGCGTTATAACTGTTATGACAGTTATTACCGTTATGAATTATAAACGTGTGGGGTGGGGTCCATGAAAGAAAACGCAGATTCTCTCTGTGACATTTCATCGAATAGATAACATACACAAAGGGAGCTCACCCAAAATAGACACTGTTTAGATTAAGATTCTGATCATTGCTGCTGCTGCTGCTGTTTCTGCTGCAACAAGATATGGATACGTATCTGGTACGGGTACGCTGATCTTTGCACTGAATGGAATCGACGAACAACCGATGCCGACTCCTTTGTAGAAAGGACGAGTTTGGAATGAATCGTTTGAGACTCGGCAAGTCATACTTGGTGGTGGTGCTTGTGTGTTTAAGCCAGTTTTTGGTAGTTACTAACAGCAGGTGACACGTCATTTCATTTCCAAGTCTGAGAGTTCTAATACAATGACACGGCAATTTCAGATTAATGGATACGGCGACAGATACGGGATACGTTTGGAGGTATGATTGTGGTCGGATGATTCTAACGCACGTTTTAGTTCGATCATTTTTTTTTAAATAATTTTGCTCAAAAACTCCATTTTTGACTGCCAAATACCAAAACAGCCCACAAACATTTCATAATAGCCAAAATCCCCTTATTTGTTTTTGATTTTACTATTTTATACAAATTTCTGCCCCACTAGTCAATAATTCCTTCTTTTTTTTTAATTTCGTGTTTACCCTTTCTTAATTAGAGAATAATATCTTAATAAGATTATATTCCTTAATTGGTGCTTAATTGATAATTTTGAATTAATTAGTTTCCTATTTTGTTTAAAATTATTTTTATCTCCTTAATATTTTAAAGATTTTTTCTTCTATAAACTACTATATTTATTGTTATTTTCTAACCTAAAAGACAAAAGAGAAAAATATTTTGATTTCACTTTTTTTTGTTAATAAAACAATGGTTCCACTAGTGCTTTATGGATAAAAAAGACCATTCTCTCATTTTTTTTTGTTACGAATCATATTTGTGCTTGAGTTTTTTTTTCTCCTGCAAAATATATTTTTTCTAGATCAAATTAATTTTTTTTTATGCATTACAATATTTGCAATTTGTATTGATTGACTTAAAAATTCGTTGTTTGATTTTTTTTTTTGTGCAAAAATAATTTTTATCCATTTGAACATGAAATAATGAGGACTTTTAAAGGTAGATGCGCTTTAACCACTTTCATCTTTAAATCGAAGCTTTATTGTTTACACTTCGTTTGAACAGTGCAAAATTTTTGCACGTGTCAATCGTTTTGCATTGACTCTATGTTTCTTTAATTTTTGAAATTTTTCATTGACAAATTAATTTTTGCTTATGCATTATAATTTTTGCATTTTATATTACGGGAATAAAAATTCCGTTGTTTCATTTTTGGTTGTGCAAAAATTGTTTAGACTCGTTTGTTTCATTTTTGTGCATATGCTAAAAATATTTTGCACGTTTAAGTCATTTTGTACTAACTATATTTTTTATTAATTAATTCTAGAATTTTGTATTGGCAAAAAATGAGCCATAAAATTAAGCAAATGACTTCATAAAAGTGTTGTAAACAAAGGTTATGACTATAATAGGCAGAATTTAAAAATCTTAGTTAGGGAGAAAACTTAGGTTAATTTAAGTATTATCTAATTGAAAGAATATTTTTAGGAAAGATTTAATACCTTATCTAAATTAAATGCTTTAATATATCCTATTACCAAATTTAGGAGTTGGTCAAAATTAGTTTCTTCCTTATCTAATGAGGGAAAATACGTCTACACATCTAATTTTGAGAATTTTGGGGGTTTTGGCTATTTTGAAAAGTTCATGGAGTTTTTGGACAGGTATTTCTAGATTTTAGGTGTTTTAGTCATTCTCCATTTTTTTTAACTGTTATGTTGGGGCCCCACTGTGACAGTCAACATTCTGGACACAGTAGAGTAGGGAGTTGTACGTTCGTACGTACCTACGCTATGCGTATAATCAATTTTCTCTTGTACGTGTACAAACTATAACTATCCATAGTAATTTTATCAAAAAAAAAACCAAAGTTAGTAATTTGGTGTTTCGTAAAAGTTGGGTTGGAGAATCTTTCGAGAATTATTCGAATTTATGGACGAAATTTTTTATCAAATATCCGGTCAAATAATCAGAATTCAGTAAAAATTCGGTTCGGGATTAATTCGAATATAGTTCGGATGATCCGTCCAAAAATTAGTTTAAAAATTTGGATATATATACAAGTACCATGTCTAAAAATATTATATCTTATCATAAACTACAATACTAATAGTACCCATTCAATAAGTCTCCAACTGGTACAATGGAACTAATATAATGGATTGAACAACAACTAAGATTTATAAAAAAAAATTAATAAAGAAAAACGAATTATTAAAAAGTAAAATAACACATCCAATAATCTCAATGTAACTAGCATAATGGATTGAACAATAACTAAGATTTTAAAAAAAATGAAAGAAAAGAATTATTCAAAAGTTCGATTCGGATTCAGGAATTATTCGTGAATAATTCGGGACTCGTTAAGAATGCGTGAATTATTCTGATTCATTGAATAATGCGGTTATTCGATTCGGTACGGCATGGATACGTTCGGTTCGCGAATTATTCGTGAACTTAACAACTAGGGTACTAACCAAAACCGTTGGAAGGGGGAACACTCCCACCATGCGCTCTGATTTTTTATATAAAAAAGGCACAATAGATTCCAAGGGTGCTTAGGCAACACCGAAAGCTGATACAAGAAAAGGCGAGAACAATTACATAACATGGATAATCTCCCTCTAACTACAAACGAACTGATAAAAAAACTCTCATCTAAAGACCTTTGTAGCAGTACCCCAAAAAAATATACAAGACTTAATCCCAATAATGAGCTTATCCACCCTTATCACCCTGTCCTAAAAAATCCTCGCGTTCCTTTCATTCCACACAATCCATCAGATTGCGAAAGGAAGAACCTTCCATACGAAATCTTCTTTCTCGTTACCCCACTTTCTCTTCCACTCTTCGAGAAGCTGAAGACTGTGCCCGGCATGACCCACTCTAATCTGAATCCCTCCATGAAATATTTCCATATATATGAAGTCATATCGCAGTGCAGCAGGATGTGATCCGTCGATTCTGTGCTCTTCCTACAAAGAAAACAACAACTACAAAGCTGTTGGCCTCTTCTTTGGAGCATATCCAACGTGGGTATAGAGTTTAATGGTGCCGCCCAAGCAAAAAAAAGAAATCTTTGTTGGGATATTTGCATTCCACATCACCTTATGCGGAAACTCCCTTGTTGTCCCATTAGTCTCTGCCTCATTTAATTTTTCATAATACGACTTCGCAGAGAAAGCTTCCTTCTCTCGAGGGACCCAAATCCTAACATCCTCATCTATAAGGGTAAGTGTTATGGACACCTTAAACAAGCAAAAAAAGTATTTTTTGAGGTTAGGGCAAGTACCATGGGCACCCCAAACATCCAAACCCCTCCCTCCGGTCCTAGATTTGGGGAGGGAGTAAGGGGTTTGAGGGAGGAGGCAAAGATTGTGCCGTATGGCACAATCTCTGCCGTACGGCACAGATTGTGCCTCACGGCATAATCTTTGCCTAATTCTATATATACATAAATGTATGAAATTAGGCAAAGATTGTGCCTCACGGCAAAGATTGTGCCTCACGGCACAGATTGTGCCTCACGGCACAATCTCTGCCTAATTCCATATAGCCGTTACACCGAATGGCACTAAATGTGCCGTGCGTCCATAATTTTCCATAGTACTTGCGTTCCCCCAAACCCTTAAACTCCTACCCTAAGCTGCCTATCGATGAGGTCCCGTATAATCCTCCAGAGAAGCAAATTCTTCATCTTTAACACCCTTTTAAATGCGAGGTCCCAAATAACTAACCCATCATCTTCTCCCTTAATATCAGTCATTGTAACCCATCTTTTGTTTGACAGCTTCCTTAAATCTGTGAATCTACTTTGTAAACTATCATCACCTGCCTACAAGTCCTGCCAGAAAAGTATCTTTTGCCCATTCTTCAGGTGAATCTTAGTATGGACAATTAGTGATATACCCCTAAAAATTAATTACTTTTGCGATATACCCCCATATTAATTGAAATTAGGAATATACCCCTAAGTTCATGGTCTCTGTCAAAAGAGACTTCAAGTTATCACGTGCGCAACACGTGATTAATTTTTTATCAAAATGCCCTCATACCCTAATTAGATCAATCGAACGGTCAGGACATAAAGTCACAATCCAACGGCCATCATATAAAACCATCATCTTCTTCTCTTCTTCGTAAATCCTTTACACTATACCAGATTCAGGCGAGCCACATCCGACACTACTAGTCCTCAATCTCCCTTATCCGCCACCATCATCATGATGTCCTCTCTCACATCTAATCTCATCTTCTTTGCTTTCTTCATCTTATTTGGTCTTATCCAATCTCCAGTTCATAGATTACATGCCCTACTAACATGAAGCTACTTACTAGTTTAGGGATTATTGTTTCATGAGAAGGCTAATCCACTGAAATGATTTCTATCACTTAGTAGCAGCAGCACTAATTAATACATAAAGAGAAACTAATGAAAAAGTCATTTTTTTAAGTGAATCAGTAACCTTGAATATCAGAGACATGATGGAACTAGTTGATTTGCTATTGAAATTGAACCCTTCGGCTATGGAATTTATTCCTCTCTTCTTCATTATCGAAATTTAACGATTATTTTGCTATTTCTTGTTTGAATTTTATGCTTCTGATTTCATTTGCTTGGGGTTTCTATTAATCAGTTTCATAAATTGTTAACTTATGGCTAACATGGAGAGGATCATCATAAAGTCGGCGCAAGATTTGGAGGGATTTGAATTGTGAAGGATATCTTTCTCTTCTTATTCGAGATTGCTCTTCAGCCTTCTCACTTCTGGTTTCAGTCTTGACGATGAAGAAGAGAAGAAGAGAGCTTTATGTCATGGTCGTTTGATTAAAAGTTGGCAGTTAGATTTAACTTAAAAGATGAGACACGCCCTTAACACTTGATGGCATTTTAGTAAAAGAACTAATCACGTGTTGCATACATGATCATATAACGAGCATTTTAACAGAAACTGCCGATTTAAGGGTATATCTCTAATTTCAATTAATTTGGGGGTATATCGCAAAAAGGCTTATTTTTTTGGGGGTATATCGCTAATTGTCCCAGCTTACTATTATCTTTAACTAGCTTCAGATTCTTAACCACTCCTCTCCACACACCATGACCAAATGTCATGGTAACTTCTTTGGGGAACCAAGCGTCCTTGTTCCCCCCATATTTCTTTATGATTATCTCCCTCCACAAACTATTCTCCTCCTCACCTATTTAGCTAGGAGCACCTTATTTGGATCTTTGATACTTCTAATCCCCAACCCTTCCCTCTTCTTTGACTTACAAATTTTCTTCCACCCAGCCCAATGTAATTTCCTCTTATCCATCTTGTCTCCCCGCAAGAAGTTTCTCATGATTCTTTCCATGCTTACTGCCACCAAGTTTGGGATAGAAAATAGAGATAAAAAGCAAGTAGGTAGACTGGACAACGTGATTTTTATCAGAACAACTCTACCCCCTCTCGAAAGAAACCTTCTCTTCCAAGGTGCCAACCTATTATCTATTTTTTCTAGAACTATGTTCTATATGGATTTGTTTCTTACTGAAGTCCTTAGAGGCAACTCCAGATAGGGCATACAGAAGTTCCCTATACCGCAGCCTAGCTCCCCTGTACACTGGTGGATCTCGTCCCTGGTACCGATACCAACCACAACACTTTTGGCCAGGTTAATCCTAAGCCCAATAACCGCCTCGTAACAGATCAGCACATTCTTCACCAACTCAACTTATTCGAGGTTGGCCTCCAAAAACTGAATTGTATCGTCCGCAAATTGAAGGTATGTGATCTCCATGCCTTCAGGTGCCACCTTAAAACCTCTCAACATCTGAAGCTCCCTCGTTCTCCCCACCAACTTCGATAATACCTCTCCCACTTGGATGAAAAGGAAGGGGGAGAGGGGGTCCCCTTGACGAATACCCCTCGAGCTTTGGTTACTTAGTATGTACCTTGAAACATTAAAAAAATTATTGGCCATGTAATACCGTATAAACTCCCCCACCAATCGCAATGGTGGTGGATCTGGAGTCCTTACCATTATAGTTGTTTTAATGGTCGTTGATGATCACGAAGACTCGAATTTTTTTTTTTTTTTTGTGATCCAGGGTATCCAAGTCTCTTAGAGTATATGACTAGTCCCTATGGTATGAGCAGACCTCTCTATCCACAAAAAATATGGGTAAAGTCTTATTGTTAGAGTGGCCATCAAGAGGATCATTCAATTACGCAACCTCCATTTGTGAGGTGAGTGTCTTAACTAGTTGGTTATCCTCCTAATGATTGTCAGTAGTTGATTAGTATCTTGAATCTAAAATCTTAAACAGTTCCTGGCTAAGCAAGAAAAATAGAGATAAAATATTTCTAGGTAAACGCCTTAGTACGAGAATCGTAGTAAAGCGGTGACGCTTCTGCTCCAAACCATGTTCTAGCAGTCCCGCTCGATAGGCACTCCAGAACTTAGGATAAGCTTAGGCTTGTATATATGCTTTAAGGTTTCTGGTTTCAAAGTTCAAACAAATTGGCTTAATTTGCAGTTACAATAAATATTAGAGATACTTAAAACCTCTTTATGTAACATACATATCACACGGGAACACGGAACTAAAATCCCATTCATTAAAGGGGAACTTTCGTCCCCAACATTCTAAATTACACCTTTTGTCAATCTATCATCCTTGCAAAAGAGTTGCGATTCCAAAAAACTTGATCATCGGACACTTTACTAGGCCACTACTAATAACAACATAACAACATCAATGAAAGCACCCTCATGATCAACAACTGCTTGGAGCTTGATGGAATAGAAAGGCCTATTAGGGTTTATGTTTTGCACACTGCGATAAGCATCACCATTATTCCTAGCTACACTACGCCAAAAACTAGTTTTTTGACACTTTTATCGAGAATAAATTAACCGGATGCATTCGTCGATAATTTTTTACAGATCAAATACTTCATTAATCGTCGTAGACTATCGAAAATTCTTATAATGTATTCCAACTCTTCGTTGAAATTTTTTCAAGGAGACCGGGCACTAAATTTTTTTAATTTACCGCACAAATTCACTTCCGTCTCTCTCTAAACTTCTCCACAACATTAGGTACCCTAGATATTGATTTAAACCTGATTTAGATATGGGTTATATTTAGAGAAGCCACAACATTAGGTATGGGTTGTATTTAGAGAACCTACAACCACTTAAGAAGATGCTTTTTGACTTATATAAGTCAAAAAGCAAAAAAGTTTGTATGGTAACATTTTTTCAAACTGACTTCTAGAAGTAAAAACGTTGCTTCTTTTTGGAGCAAATTTTTTTTTCTTTTCTACTTCTTAAAAGTTGCTTCTCCTCGAGTACCGTGTAATAACTAATAACTCATTATTTTTTTAGACTTTTAAGTCAGTAGTTTACAATATAAGCTTCTCCTTATTTTTTTACTTATCAAAAGTACTTTTGCTTTTTTTAGAAGCAGAAGCACTTCTACTTCTAGTTGCCGAACTCCCTCTTAACTTCTGAACAAACCTTGTAAAAAAAGTCACCAATAATATCTGCTGGTAAACTAAATTTGTCTTGACCTTTTTTATTTGCTCCACCTATTCCCAGTTTCTAAAGACATACTACAACCCATATTCAAAGAGGATATGTAATCTTAATTTCCCTTTTTGTCAAAACTGAACTTACCTCTTCACATATAAAATTAAAAGTAGAACGATTTATTCGTACTTCTTTTTAGAAATCACGATCATCGCACTTTTCCTACCACTCTTTTGAATGTTGATCTGCCGTGACTCTTTTAATTTGTTTCTCGTAGAAAGAAATCAACAATTAATGAAGAAGAAGAAGAAGAAGGAGAAGGTGGAGTGAAGTAAATGATGAGGTAGCTAGATAGATGGAGTACTCGTAGCAGGTGTAAAAAAGTAGAGTAGTTAGTCTATTTGGAAGATCTTTATCAGGGGCTAAGCCAGGACTTTAAGGTTGATGGGATCAAAACATAACGAGGATTCAACGGTACAGTTTACCATTAACAAGCCCTTTTGCATGTATTTCTTATATTATGTATTGTAACTTATGCTCGGTTTATGCCGGCAAAAGCATTGGAAGGGCAACATACGAACACACAAAAATAGCTACACATTAGCTCAATTTGCAGCCACAATAAACATTAGAGATTTTCTTAAAACCTCTCTGTGTGACATACATATCACATGGGCACACGGAACTAAAATCCCATTCATTAAAGGCAAACTTCCGTCCCCAATATTCTAAATTACACCTTCTGTCAATCTATCATCCTTGAGAAAGAGTTGCGATTCTAAAAAACTTGATCATCAAACACTTTACTAAGCTTACTAATATCAACATCAATGACATCACCATTGTTATCAACTGTTTGGAGCTTGATGACATAGAAAGGCCTATTTGGGTTTATGATTTGCACATTGCGATAAGCATCAGCATTATTCCTAGCTGGGAGGACTTATTTGGATATGGGTTGTATTTAGAGAACCCACAACATTAGGTACCCTAGATAGTAATTCAAACCCGATTTTGATCGTATCTAGGGTCTTTTCATTTGGTCACTTAAGAAATTTTAGTTTCAAAAAATTCTTAACTTCTGAACAAACCTTGTAAAAAAGGTCATCAATAGTATCTGCTGGTAAACCAAATTTGTTAGGACCTTTTTTATTTATTCTACATGTTCCTAGTTTCCAAAGACATACTGCAACCCGTGTTCGAAGAGAATATGTAATCTTAATTTTCCTTCTTGTCAAAACTGAACTTAGCTCTTCACATATAAAATCAAAAGTGGAACGATTGATTCGTATTTCTTTTTGGAAATCACGATCATTGCACTTTTCCCACCACTCTTTTGAACGTTGATCCACCATGATTCTTTTAATTTGTTTCTGAGATAAAGAAATCAATAGTTAATGGAGAAGAAGGGGGTAGAACGAAGTAAATGATGAGGTAACTAGATAGATGAAATACTCGTAGCATGTGCAGAAAAGTAGAGCAGTTAGTATCTTTGGAAGGTCTTTGTCAGGGGCAGAGCTAGGACTTTAAAGTTGAGGGGATATAATACATATCGAGAATTCAGCGATCCAGTTTACCATTAATAAGCCCCTTTGCATGTGTTTCTTATATTGGGTATTGCAACTTATACTCGATTTTTGCCGGCAAAGGCATTGGAATGGCAACATACGAACGCACGAAAACATCTACACATTGGCTTAATTTGCAGCCACAATAAATATTAGAGATTTTCTTAAACCTCTTTGTGTGACATACATATCACACGAGCACACAGAACTAAAATCCCATTCATTAAAGGCAAACTTTCGTCCCCAACATTCCAAATCACACATTCCGTCAATTTATCATCCTTGCGAAAGAGTTGCAATTCCAAAAAAACTTGATCATTGGACACTTTACGAGGCTTACTAATAATAACATCAATGAAAGCACCCTCGTGATCAATAATTACTCCATCGTGCCAAACTGACAATTTATAAGAGGCTATCAACGTATTAAATTAAATAAACAGTGAAAATTAAATAAGAAGAAGAAAGAATAACAAGTAACCGAGCTGCTTGGAGGGTAGCAAACCTCCACTGATAATAAAATCTAAAATATTTCTTGTTACTTTATTCAACAACCAATCAACTCTTTAAATGGATGTATTAAGAGTGTTGTTAACCAACTTCTAACTAAGCCACGACCAATTTTTTTTTTGATGGGAAACATAGAAATTATATTAAGTAGCAGCTGAAGATAAACTATCAGCTAGTAAAGCGTCTTGAATACATAAGGGTGGAGCAGAAACAGAGCACCAGTCCGAAATTTGCAAAAACAGAGCAAATTTAGCCAGATTATGAGCAGCTAAGTTGCATACTCTAGGTACATACACAAAGGAAATCTCATGAAACGAAGATAGTAAGGAACATATATCAAAATGCGCTATGGGATATGGTCCGAATGACCATTGATGTAACGAACCACATTTAAAGCATCTCCCTCAATAATGCAAGTATGGTAATGATACTTAAGAGCAAGCTGGACTCCAAAGTAGAATGCATTAGCTTCACTTTCTTCAGGGGAGCAGAGAGGGGAACACATAGAGCCACAACCCTGAAATGCACCAAGGTAATCCCTAGCAATAATAGCACATGCAGAAGAAATGGTTCCAATGGCACCATCAACATTAATCTTGATTACTGCTTGATTTGGAGGCTTCCAAAATGATTGAAGAGAACAAGTATCATTGGAGACAGGATCAGTGTGAGTATCATTCCATACAACAACAGAGCTGAAGTCAGAAAAAATCTTTCTTGCTCCATTAATAACATTAGAAATATAAAATTATTTGTGATCAAATACTGCCATGTTTCGCGCCTTCCACAAACACCAAAGGAGGCAGATGCCAAATTTGAAGACGTCATGGCCAGATGGGTTAGTGATCCATAAGTTTAACATATCTATGATAGTAAGTGAAGGATCTAACACCCGAAATCCCAAAGGTGAGGCAAAAAGGATAGTTTGAATGATGGAGCAATGGATAAAGAGATGATCAATTGTTTCTGAGAAAGTACCACAAAAAGGACAATGCTGAGTACAATTTGGTAAAATCTACCTATAGCACTCCTGACAACAATTGCACCATTGAGAATTCGCCAAGCAAACATACGTATGCGAGGAAAACAATCAGTCATTTTCCATAAATACTTCCAAGGAAAGGTAGATGAAGCTGAATTTGAAGCTTCATTGGTAAGCAATGACTTATAAAAAGATTTATTGGTAAACTTACCTGTAGGAGTCTTTACTCAGACAAGTTGATCTTCCTGGACAGAGCAAACAAATACGCAAAATAGCACTAACCTTATAGGGAGGAAACAATTGCCTAAGTAATGAAATGTTGAAGAAGAATTAGGGAGTAATAAGTCAGAGACCCAAATGCATCCAGTAAGATCTCGCATAGAATCAGATGGTCAAAATCCAGTGAAATGTGATATCCATGGGTCATCAAAAATTTTAACAGATCTCCCATTTCTAATAATCTAACAAATGTGAGGGAAAAAATCATTCTTAACAGACATGATGGCTCTCCAAGTCATACTGCAATCTTTAGGGGTAGGACAAATGGCTAAAGAATGTGATCGCAAATACTTAACCGTGAGGAGGCGAACCCTAAGGTCAGTAGGAGATTGGAAAAACCTTCAAATTAAATTACCAATCAAGGACCGATTGAGAAGATGCAATTGTCTAATGCCCAGACCTCCAGTATCCTTAGATGTACAAAATTTAGACCATCTAAGAAAGTGGAGCTTTCGTTTATCAGTGTCATGTCCCCACCAAAAATCTCGTTGGATAGCAGTTAGTTTTTGTAAAAATCATTAGGAAGTAATGATGTAGACATGAAATAATTAGCAATGGGGGTGAGACTAGATTGAATCATAATATGATGGCCAAAATGAGAAACGGTATGCCTCTTCCAACTATTAAGTTTACCTCTAGCCTTCTCTATAAGGTGAGCATGAGAAGCACATCAAGAGTTAGGCTGCAGTAAAAAGGTACCAAGATACTTATCTATATTAGACATGATTCTAACTCTCAATCTTGTGGAGATAGCAATAAGCGTGTCGGAAGCCACTTTCCTACTGAAAAAATGCTAGATTTGGCATAGTTAGTATGTTGTCCAGACCAAAGAGTATAAGTATGAAGAATAGACTGCAAAACAACAATATTAGCATCAGTGGCAACACTAAATAAAACCAAATCATCAACAAACATAAAATGAGAAATCACAGGAGCATGCCTATTAATTTGAAGTCCCTAATATAAACTTTCTTGCACATGATGATTAATAAGCCAAGTCCGTCCCTCAGTGCAGAGAATAAACATATATGGAGAAAGAAGGCAGCCTTGACGAAGGCCACGTGTACTCGCAAAACAGCCATGTGGACGACCATTTATGAGTATAGAAAAAGTTGGTGTGCTAACACAATTCATAATCAACTCTAAGGAATCACCACGAATGCCAAGATAATATAAAATAGCCCATACGATCATAAGCCTTGTCCATATCAATCTTAAAAGCAAAGGACCCATTTTTGGAATTAGAACGTTTCATGAAATGAATTAGTTCTTGAATGATTACCAAATTGTCGGTAATCTATCGGCCAGCAACAAAAGCATTTTGGTTACTGGATATGAGTATCCTTAAGACGATTTGCAATGAGCTTAGTGAGGATTTTATAAAAAACATTACAAAGAGCTATGGCCCGAAAATGAATAGGAGATGTAGGGTCTTTGATTTTTGGGACCAAAGTAAGAAAAGTGTGATTCAATTCTTCTGGTATAACAATGGTGAGGAAAATCAATTGGATGAGTTGAGTGAACTCATCCCCAAGGAGATACCAGAATTTTTTGTAAAAAAGGGCAAGGTACCCATCAGGTACCGGAGCCTTCAAAGATCCCATCATACACAAAGTAGCATAAATTTCATCTTTATCAGGCACATGACAAATATGTAAATCCACATAAATTGGAGTAGTAGCATGCAAAAAATTATCAGGCACAAGAATAGTATCCTCACGAGTAAAGGCAGACTGAAAATGATTTATAAAGCATGACGCAATAGAACGTAAATTAGCAGTCTAAGATCCATCAGGTAACTGAATACACTCAATGTTATTATTCCAGTATCTTTTCCTAACAGAAATATGAAACAAAGTAGTATTACGATCATTATCTCGAATGAATTCAATTTTATGACGTTGGCCCCAAAATTTTAATTCCATAGAAAGATAATGATTTAATTCAGATTCTAAGTCTTTCTCCTTTTGAATAGTAGCATCAGTAGGTAAAAGATGTTGGAGTCATCCAAGATCAACCTCTAACTGTTCTATTTTGTGAAAAAGATGACCAACATTCTCCTTACTCCATGAACTGATATTAGTAGATAAATCAGCCAAATGATTCGATAAAGTACCAATACTATGTTCCCACTTCTCCTGAATAAAAGAAGAAAATTGTGAGTGTTCAAGCAAGTGAGATTCAAATCTGAAAGGTAATTTACCTATGCGTCGAGTACGTTGGGTGTTCATTAAAATGGGAGAATGAACTGTTGAAGCGTGGAAGATGATTACAAGAGCATGAGTGAATTTAAGACACCAAGCAGGGTTGGCAGGAACATGATCTAGTCTCTCAAGAACATTTCTGGTAGATGACCTCTTGTTACACCAAGTATACACCAGACAATGGAAACCCAAATCTAAAAGGTTACATATAGAAATCATCTCATTGAGATGGCGTAATTTAGCAATACTGGTGCGCCAACCACCATACTTTTCAGAGGGTTAGTGATAGCGTTAAAATCACCAATGCAACACAAAGGGTGCAGATTGGAGTGAGAGTAACGCTTAAGAATATCCAAAAAAACAGGTCGATCCGGGGCTTGTAAATCCCATTCATCCTTAAAATTAGTAGCATGAATACGCAGTTGGATTAAATTATGAGAACTAGATACCACTGTAGCAACAATATCATCAGTCCAAGGGAAGCCAAAGTCCCCCACTAAGACCATTAGAACCAACATAATAAAAATTATTGAACCCAAGGGTTTGGATATGGTTTTGAGAATTAGCAGCAGAGATATGTATCTCAGACAAAAAAACAATAGAGGGTCGACACGCTCAGAGGAATGATAGAAGGCTTCGAATTGTCGGGTCATTCCCCAAACCCCGACAATTGCAGGAGAAAATTAACATCGAGCGTGCGGCTGTTTGGGGTCAGCCGCCACCACCCATACCAAAGGTTCATTATCATCTGAATTAGTACTCACAGACCGCTTATGAGTTGGTTCAGTAGGGGAGTCCAGTAACAAAATTCACGGTTCTGTTTAGTAACCTTACCACTAGAAGTAGATGAGGAAGAAGGAATCGTAGAATGTGCAAGACTCTTCACCTTAAACTTCAGAGGTCGATCAATATGTACCTTAGTAGCAGAGAAACCAAAGCCTGGACTAGATGATGTGTCATGATGATGAGATGCAGTTGGTGGAGTTCGTTCATCACGCACATGCAGAGAATCATCTTGAGAGGTGCGTTTTGAATTCAAATTTTAAATTTGAATTTCATAACTGTTATGGTTGGCAAAACGGTTTTCTAACTGACAGGAAGTGCGAGTAACCGTCATATCTTTCTATTTGGAAACTGAATGCTGGAGATTCGTAGGAGAAGAGGTCCTAGAGTTTGCCGGAGATATTGGTGTTGTACGAGAAAAGGTGTAGTGATCAGGCGAAACACGACTGTAGTCAGCTTTGATGCTTTCTGGGCATTCGCGACTTTGTCTATGTAGAGAAATCATCATGATTTTCTTGTGGTGGTTGAGTGAGGATTGTCTCCTTAACTTCAAAGAAGGTTGGGCAAATATTCATGCGATGACCGATAAGTCCACAGTAGAAACAAAACTTAGACAACCTTTCATAGCGAAACTGGACTGTGCAGATCTTAGAAGATGGCAGTTTAACCGAGTACTGGTATTATAATGGTTTATCTATATTGATAGTTGATAGGAACATGAACACGTGCGAAGCGATTACATTGCAGACTCTCTTCAGGGAGAATACTACGAACTGTACCAAGTTTAGAAGAAATTGGGATGACAGATTTTGGCATAAGAAAATTAAGTGGTAAGCCATGAATTTGAACCCAAAACTCAAGGTGATCAAATAGGTATTCATTTAGCAATTTTTTTGCATCACAACGCTCTAAAATAAGGATATCATCTCGGAAGGACCAATGACTAAACTCAAATACGTATTCTATATCACCAATAGATTCAAAACGAACTAAGTAAGATCCATGATGAAATTCAGAGATTTCAAATGTCTTGCATGGGTTCCATGCATAAGAGAACATATCCGTGAGGGCCTTGATTGTATGTTGCCATGAAGACAAGAATTTGCACGCCATGCACTTACTCCAACTAAAGTCATGAATGGTATCTGCATCTTCCAAAGGGATAGGGTCATCATTAGGTTGGGGAGCAAATAGTGCAACAAAATGATTGAGTAGATCACGAGAAGAAGGAGAAGATGGAGGGGGTTGAGATGAAGAAGCCATAGTAAAAGACAGGATACATGAGAGAAGAAATCACCCAAGAAAGGGAAGGAAGAAGTTACCCAAGAAGGGGAAGGAAGTTGGAGAAAAATTGTACCTAGTTCTTGTTTCACAATAGCCACGACCAATTTAAAGACTTATCTCCTGATGACTCATTACATTATCTCTAACCACTCATTAACCACGTAACAATTAATCACCAATATATCACAACCCTATACAACGAGTAGGGTTTTGACATGTGTGATACACGTGTTTCTTAATTACACTAGGTTAATAAAACTTACGCTTGAATTGTTCTTTATGCTGAAAATATTTGTTACGCTTGAATTTTTGCTAACTTTACATACGTATACAATGTCCCATAGACAAGTGTAAAGAGGGAAGTACTATAAGATTTAGGTGGGTACTTTAAATATACAAAAAGCCGAGCTTGTTGTGTGAGGCTTAAAGTTTGGGGTGTCAACGGGACGATTCCGGATCGGATCTTAGAGGTTCTAAATCCAATCTCGTTAATATGAAGGCAGTTCCAGATCCTACCGGTTCCGGTTTCGGAACCTCAATTGATGGTTTCGGATCAAGTACTGCTAGGATCCGCAGGTACCCGATACTCGTTTTTTATTTTTTATTTAACTTTTTTCAAATGAAAAGTATTTGCATTTTATATTTTTTGTATTCTATTCAATTATAAAATTAGTTTTATTACAAAATTTGTTGTATAATAGTAAATTAAACAATAAAATTATAAAAATTATACATAACTGGGTACCCGCGGATACCCGGTGGGTGGATCCGAAATTAAAAGGATCCAAAACAGGTATTTCGAAATGGATCCGAAATTAATCGGATCCACAAAATAAGGTCCCAGAACTGCAATATACAGTTCTGGTACCGGTTTGATTCCGGCTATTTTGGTATCCATTGACACCCCTACTTAGAGTATCTCCAATGCAAATATCTTATAAGACAATATCTTATCTACGTGGTATGTCTTATAAGATGATGTCTAATCTGTGCGGCAACAAAATCTTCACAATAGATGTTGTTGAAAAAAATGCATCTCCAATACAAATGTCTTCGAATGACTTTTAACTTATGTGGCACTTGGGTCCAACTTATTTTGTTTAAAAAGTATCTAAAAATTATGGAGGGAAAAAATTGATGATGTGGACCGTAAGACATTGTGAATATAAATGTTTAGAAATATACATTCTGCTTCACAATGTCTATTCTAACTACCGTCACATCAACATCATAAATTTTCTTCATATTATCGTTGGAGAATTTTTTTTTTAAAGAGAGTGTTTATTTATCCTATGTGGCAATCTTATTTTACTACATTCATATTAACATTGGAGATGCTCTCACTAAAATGTAGTCAGCTCAATACAGGCACATGAATTAGAAGGGCATTATTATAGTTTCACATAGATAGGAATACTTTTCTTAGTTTTAAAAACGAAAACTCTATTAAGATATCCACTTTTTTCTATAAACATAATACTTATTCTTGCACCCTATTTATACCAACATATGGGTTGGGCCCACATGGAGATATTTAAAGGACTTATTTTGATATTTAGAAGATGAGGAGATCACCGCTACAAAAAACTAGCCCTTGGATCATCTCGACACAGACTCACAAATAGGTGTAAGCAAAGTGTAAGGATAAGGTGGGGTTAGAACTTGTAAATAGATTTGAAATTTTTCAAAGATTAGTTTTGTTTGCACTTTCAAAATTATACTATTCACCCCAACTTTCGAATGCGATTTATTTTACTCTATTTCTATTTATTTATTTTTGTTTCTAAAATTTAATCAACATGACCCATATGCAGATATGATCTAAACAATGAGGAGACTTTCGTGATAAAAAATTAACCCTTGGATGAACTCCATATAGCATTCATTCACGTGTAAATAGATTTTAATAATAAAAATAGGTATTAGGTGGACCTACGCGTAAAAATAACCCATGTGATGATGTGATTTGAACGATGAAGAGATGTTCGTGACAAAAAAATGGTGGGGTGGAATTTGCAAAGAGTGGGGTGGAAGAAAAGAAAACCGAGTACTGTTTCTATTTTGTTATGGGAAAATGCTACTGCAACCCCAAATAACACCCCAACATGACCCATTAAGTCATTGTATCGGTCCCCAAACCCATTCCATCTAAATATTTCTCTTCCCTATTTCTTTTTCTTTCTCTCGACAATTTTTTTTCATTTCAAAATAAACGAAAGAAGAGAGGAGAGGGAATACAGGAACCCCCAAATTGCAACCGATCTTACACCCCAACTTGGAGACATCTGTGCCGTCGCCGTCGCAGTCAATATCGCCGCCGGTATCCCTCTTTCTCTCTTCCCTTCTCTAAATAGCACTCCTAGGGTTTGTTTTTGTTAGGGTTTATTGTTAGGTTTTAATTTCATCTAGAAAATGAGCTGTCCTATCTGATTCTAAGCCCTGCTTGGTACGCTGTAAACGTTTGCCGCGCAAACGCTAACAGCTGTTTGGGTGAATTATGTGTGCTTGGTATGCATATTGCAAATATTACTTATGCTAAGAGGGCGTTTGGCAACCAGAGGCAGAAGTACTTCTGCTTCTAAAAAAAGTAAAAGTGCTTTTGAGAAGTAAAAAATAAAGAGAAATTTGTATGGTAAACTCTTGACTTATAAGTTTAAAAAAATAATGAGTTATTAGTTGTTACATAATACTCGAGGAGAAGCAACTTCTAGTAGAAAAGCAAAAAAAATTTACTCAAAAAAGAAGCAATTTTTTTGCTTCTAGAAGTCACTTTCAAAATATGTTACCATATAAATTTTTTTGCTTTTTGACTTATATAAGTCAAAAAGTTACTTCTTAAGTGGTTGCGAAACGCCCTCTACCGCGGACCGACGTTTTTAGGCAAAATATCCAACAATCGTTTCCGGCTCTAAAATAGCCGGAAACGAATGCAACACTCCAACAAACAAAAAAAACCCATCGCCTTGCCTTAGTACGATACTCATCGAGGTCTTCTCTTCTCCAAACTGTAAGTTATCACCTCTCTCTCTCTCTCCCTGATATCTCTTTGATCTCCCACTTTCTCTAATCGATCTCTCTTTGATCTAACTTTCCCCATCTCTCTCTCAGATATCCCAAATTAAATAAAACCCTAGGTGTCATCCTTTCAAAACAAATACAAAAAAAATCCTTCTCATTACTTCCATAAATGAAAATCAGCTTGCCTCCATTAAAACTAGTAAGGATTTCTCAAGACAACAGAACCCTAAATCTTTCTTCCTTCACATTCTTTTAGAAAAAAAAAAACCCTTATTTTGCTTCCTCCTTCCTTCAACTCAAGTTGCCAGCACCGCCATTAATGGCAAAAAAAACATGATTGTGCTTGTGTCGTTATTGTGCACCATGGGTGATCTGAAGATATTTGGGGTACGAAGAAGCTCTTGAAGGTATTAGCTCCATACTCATACTAGATGTTGGTGGAGGAAAAAGTCATGAAATCATGGTTGTTTTGCCCTTCGTTCGTGGAAAATTAGATTGATTAATTAAGGAGCTTTTATGCCCTAATAACTTGAAGAAAAAAAAATTTATGAAAGCAAAAAAAAAATAAAAAAACAAATTGATTTTTGGATTACTTTGAACCATTATCCTTCTCTGTTGTTTATGTGATTTATGGCAAGAATTGTATCAAACTTGTGACATAGAGTATGCCTATCAATTGTTCGATGAAATGCCTGGTAGGAGATGTGATATATTGTAATTTAAAATGTTTTGCAATTTGGGGTTCCAAGCAGCTGCAAATGTTGAAGACTAATTTACCATGATTATACCAAGCAACAACAGATGTTTGTATCGTAAACATCTGTAGCAGTAAACATTTCCCAACTGGAAACCTTTGTTGGGATACCAAGCAGGGCCTAAAGTGTAATTGGTTTTTTTCTGCATTTCAAAGACTTGATTTGTTGGCATTGTTGAGGTTTTTTGGTGAATGAAAGTGGATATTTAGATCTGAAAGTGAGTGAGAGTGATTTAGAGAGAGAAAGATTTAATTTGTAGTGAGCGAAAGAGAGAGAAGTTTGTGTTTGTGATTTTTCTGATTCCGTTTTGGTTGTGGATCTGAAAAATGACGGTGGATGCAAGACAGATTTTAGGTGGTGTTGTGACTTTTACTATGTTTGCAATGCTTGGTAACATGATCAAGACAGTGGAGCTAATTCAAAATTGCATGATTTTTGTTTTCAATTGAATTCGTTGTTTTCTCTGTATTTTAGTTTTAGATGATTTTGAGTTGAATTCATCATTTTTATTATCTGTTTACTTTTTTCTCATGTGTTGATAATGGTACTGGAATGAGCTAAATTTGTTTAATGGGCTGTTAATGAACATGATTAAGATAGTCTGATTTGTTTTAGTTTAATTTTTTAATGGTACTGGAATGGGCTGAATTTGTTTAATGAGCTAAATTTTTTTTTCAATTGAATTCGTTGTAGTCTCTTTTTTCACAAGATGATTACCATTTCGTGTCTCTCCTGTAAATTTAAAAAATGTTTATGTTTCTTGATTCTGATGTTCTCTTATATGTTGTTGTTGTGGGTTTTTTTTGTTCTTCTCTTAGATTGCTGATGCGGTGGTAGTAGCAAGATATCTAGGGGCCACACTTGTACTTCCTGACACCAGAGGAAGCAAACCTGGATATACGAGGTTAGTTTTTGACTTTATTATAATTTCCTTTTCATTCTATTATCGTTCAATTGCTTTTTCTTAATTGAGGTTGCAATTTGTTAACATCATTTTTCATAAAATCCACCGTAATAAGTAACTATGTATTCTCATAATAACCAAAACTTGCGAGTCAAAGGCAGTTATTTTATGATCTGCAAGACAAATTGAAAGCTACATTTGCTTAAGATTTTCCTTTGATGTGGTTATATTGGAAGAAACTCATTTTGGGGACAAGTTAGAAGGTTCAGGCTTATAGTAGAAACCATTTATTTACACCAACAGTAGTAGACCAAATTTCAGGATCGTGGCTTTGAAGTTGTGCTCCATTAAATTACATGTACTTTTTTTGTTTGTGTTATGCTAGTGTCTTCTGGAATTGAACATTGTCAATCAAAGTGTATTTCAATCCAATCAGCTGAATCCTCCTCGGGACACATGGATCACAAGCTCCTGAAATCATCCTATTCCAGAACTTCATGTACTCTTCAAAGTTTGCTGAGTCATGTATGGTTAGGTTATATTCAAAAGGAGATCATAAAATTTTAGTTCCAAATCTTTGTTAGTGTTTTATTTTATTTGATAAAATTCGCTTCAAAACCCTTATCACCTAACCAAGATAATGAAACCAAACCAAAAGGAACCAAACCCTAAGAAAAGCCAAACCTAGTAGTTCAAAATCACTTAGCCATGAAAATGATATCAAACCTTGGATGTCACTTAACCATGAAAATCATGAAACCAAACCCTAACAAAAGAAAACAATGAACAAAAACAAACCCTAACCATGAAGATCTGATTTAGAGAGGGGAAGAAAGAGAAAGAAGGATACTTAGAGATTCCTACGGCTACGACGATGGTGACGGCGACGGCACTGCACGACAAGCTTCTGATCGGCTCTCTCTTGGGGTCCTCTAGCTGCTCTCTTCTCCTCTCTTCCCTCTTTTCTTTTCAAAATGGAAAAATTTGGAATGAGAGAAAACACAAAGCAGGAAGATCAAAACGTGTTGTTTTGATGTTGGGAGGAAATGGGTTTGAGGGACCGGGTTGATCCACAAAAATGGATCTCCCCCAACCCAAAATGAAAATAATTTATTATTCTAACTTTTTTGGGGACAGTACAATGGCATTAATGGGGTCATGTTGGGGTGCTCTTTGGGGGTGCAGTAGCATTTCTCCTAATTCTGTAGCATGTAGCAACTGTGAAAGGAAACTTAAGAAGGAATCTTTTTTTATTCCCCATCAACGGCTCTATTTTAATCCACCAAGTTATGTTGAGTTACTGAAAGGGCCCTACTCACAATTTTAATGACGATCCACTTAATCCATTATAAGGCTACGACTTATTAATGACGATCCATTTAATTCATCCTACGGTTACGACTTATTCAACCCATTCACTTTTGCAAATAGACAAGTTTGTTCTTGACCCTTTAAGGTTTTTGAGACAAGTTTTTCCTTCACCCTTTAAGAAATACCAGATGTGTCTAGTGGCCATAGTAAATGACCAAAATAACCTTATGTTCTTTTACAAAAAAAACGGATGTATTCCGTGGCCATAGTTATTTATTTACACCTGATTTACATTTGACGGTGGAGTCACGTGGAGTAGATCCGGGGGTGGTAGTGGGGATGTGCGCTAAGCACGCGTAGACGAAACGCGCATAGTGCGTTTGGACATCCAAACTACACGCGCAAAGCGCGTGTAGGGAGGATGGACAACCATTTTACGAATCACACGCGCATAGCGCGTGTGAGGAGGAAAATGTGGTATGGCCCCTTGCCGGAGGCACGGGGTTATAGCTAGTATAATGTATTCCATGAAACTCCAATAAATCCTTTTTACCCCCAAAAACCCACTTCCTCTCTTCCACTTGGTATCACCCATTTTCAAGCTCCTCTTCTTCTCACTCTTTACATCTGTTTTTATTTATTTATTTAGTTTAACATAACTTTTGTTTCTTTCATATTCTATAAATTAAATTAATTTGTAAGTGATAGATGGTTGTGGGATTAATTTGATCTGTGTATGATTTAGGGCTGATCTAGGATTAATAAATTTCTCTCTCAATCTCTCCCTCATCCATGTTTAGGTTTGTTTTTTTTTTTTTCAACACAGGTTTTCTATAAATCAAATGGATTCCGTACTAAGATCATGGGTATGATTTAGGGTTGACAAATTGAGGTTGATTGAAACTGATTTAGGACGTATTTAGGGTTGATAAATTTACATTAATTTCAATGGAATTGGTACTGAATTAGGATTGATTAAATTATCTATGTTAATTAGTATTGATTAATCTAGGTCTGGGTTAGTTTGTGGTGGGCCTAATTTAGGATTAATTTAGTATTAGTCGATTTTGGTTATTCACTTAACTTGATATTAACTGATGTTCGTAATGAAGACTAAAGTGTATTGTTGTATTTGCAGGGTTTGGTGTTCTTAAAATGATTCAGCTTACTGTCCTGGAATAGCTTGCAAACGATTATCAACATAGATCATTGCCCTTCTCTCTAAATCAACAGCTATAATTACACTTGGTATGTCTAGACTTTGAATAGTGAAAACTAATTTTAAATCTTTGCATAGCATACTTTATTAGGCTGATTAATAGATATAATTTTACACGCAATGTTGGCAAATCAATGTTTATCTTATCCAGCTTATGCAGGAAATGAGCCATATCATGGAGTTACACATTCCCATACAGTCATACACAAAACAGAAGATCAACAAACTAACCAAATTCATGCATCATGATACAACTTCTTTGGGCAATAATTTTTTGGTAGGAAATATAAACAGTAATTTCCCATATGTTTAATACTTTAACTACCTATTATCAAACAGTTAGACATCATATAGAGGAATCACTATTTGCTTGGCGTGACTCGGCTCGGCTTAAAAAAACAGTTCAGATTAAAAAAACAAACATATTTTGTGAGTCAGATCTCAGACGAGTCAGATTCAGACGAGTCAGATTCAGATCTTCAAAGCAAACAAACACAACAGTAGTTGGGTTTCTGACGACTGTTTCACAGGAAGCAATAGATATATTGTTACATACGAAATAGTATAAAAATAAGATAATCATAGTAACTACTTAAAAGCATATTTGTTTTTTTTTTTTTTTTTTTTTTTTTGTTTTTTAAATTGCAAGTTAAATGGTTCCAATATATTATATATCTATTTGAGGTTTATTTTAGGCCCTACTTGGTATGCAGGGAAAATTCGCATATGCAGTTATTCCCGGTCAAATTGATAAATCAGCTGCTTGGTATGGTATTCCTCTGCTAGTTAGGATACCTATGGCCCTGTTTGTCCATGCAAACTATCACTACTACAGCTGTGGTAATTTGCATTCTGCAAATTTTCCCTGCATACCAAGCAGAGCCTTAGTGTACCTAAATTTATTTTGGTATGAAGTGAGATTTTTGTTTTAACTTTATAACTTGTCTGATTGTACTGCACCATTTTTTAATCTTCAGGTGGTCTTCAATTTGAATATTTCATGAGCAGAGCATTCTTGAAGTGCATCACCGCATGCCTCTAGGGTGTACTCGAGTGCTTTTCTAAAGTTCAAAACTTAACCATTTTATCTAGGTTTGGTTGAAAGTATAGAAGATCCTCTCTAATGGCGAAAGATCAGTTAATCTCTGCAAAAAAGGCCGTTCACAAGCTCCAGCTTGCTCTCCTTGAAGGCATAAACAATGAAAACCAGCTTTTTGCAGCTGGATCTCTAATATCTCGAAGTGACTATGAAGACGTTGTGACTGAGCGATCTATCTCGAATATCTGCGGTTATCCCCTCTGCAACAATCCCTTACCATCCGAGCGGCCTCGAAAGGGCCGATATCGCATTTCTTTAAAAGAGCACAAAGTCTATGATCTCCAAGAGACCTACATGTACTGTTCTTCTGATTGCGTTGTCAATAGTCGAGCTTTTGTGGGTAGTTTGCAAGATGAGAGGTGCACGGTATTGAATTCGGCAAAGATTGATGAGGTTCTGAATTTGTTTGGGGAACTTGGTTTGGCAGAGGAGGGTGTGGAAAAGAAAGGGGATTTAGGATTATCCGAATTGAAGATTGAGGAAAAACTGGATGCAAAGGTCGGGGAGGTTTCTTTAGATGATTGGATTGGTCCATCAAATGCAATTGAAGGGTATGTTCCACAGAGAGATCGTATCTCAAGCCTTGCATCTTTGAAGCATCAAGAAGAAGGTAAATGAACAAAAGCCTTCTTTTTCTCATTTCAATTTGTTCACTAAATTTATCTGAATTAGGAAAGTATCTCTGTGATCTGTCTTTGTTGCACTAGTTTCTCTCCACTCTCTGCAGCTATCGAAAGCCTTTGTACCGTTTTGTGGTTTTAAATCTTCATTTTTAAAACTATGGAGTGTGGTCGTTGCTTCATTGCAGCCTTACTCTAGGAAATAGAGAACTGAGTTTACTTCACATGTTGCAGGATCTAAGCCTAAAAATGCTAGGCCTAAGAAGGGAAAAGGCAAGGTAGTTAATGAGATGGACTTCACGAGTACTATAATAATGGGGGATCAATTCAGCATTCCCAAAACATCTTTTGCTCATAAACAGAGTTTTGTGACAAAATCAAAAGGGGATCAATTCAACATTCTTGAAGTTTCTTCTGCTCCTGTGCAAAATGGTTCTGAGACAATTTTAGAGGAATCAAAAGGGGAGGTGAGCAATTCAGTTGTTGAAGGTCGGTTTAAAATTCCTGAAATGTCTTCGGGTGCCTCAGAAAATGGTTCAGATAGAAGTGTTAAAGAATCAAATGAGGAAGTATGTGTGGGAAAAACGACTCAATTAACTGAAACCGCATTGAAATCCTCTCTGAAGTCTTCGGATGCAAAGAAACTAACACGCAACGTTACATGGGCTGATGAAGAAAATGATACTGCGAGCCATGGAAATCTTTGTGATGTTCAAGAGATGGGTGACACACGAGGAAGTGCTGAAAGCTCATGTAGTTCAAATGTTGTAGATGATGAGAGTTCCTTACGTTTTGCATCAGCCGTGGCATGTGCGATTGCTTTGAAACAGGCAGCAGAATGTGCCGCCTGTGGTGAATCTGATGTCATTGATGCTGGTAAATGCATTACTTCCCTAAATGTTTTTGTTGGTGTCATTAAATGGATAAATTTAGCTTTCCTCGGGAGCTCTTTTTTGCTTCTGTATCTTTCTCTTACGTTTTCTGTTGTTGCATAGTATCTGAAGCTGGGATTGTTATCTTGCCACAACAACATCATGCGGATGGAGGAGACTCTCAGAAGTATGAGAATGTGCTGGAACTGGAGCCAGTTCCTTTAAAATGGCCATTGAAGCCTGGGATTTCAGACTCTGAGTTATTTGATTCTGAAGATTCATGGTATGACACCCCGCCAGAGGGCTTCAGTTTAACTGTAAGTTTTCTGTGTTCAAAGATAGGATAATATGTGTATGTTGAGTTCTATAACGAAAACCTTTGCAATCCTTTTTAAGATTCTATTATCTTTTGTAATGTTTTTATTCTTTGAACGTTTTCAGTTATCTCCATTTGCTACAATGTGGATGGCACTCTTTGGGTGGATAACATCATCTTCTCTGGCTTATATATATGGACGAGAGGAAAGTTCCCAAGAAGAGTTTTTATTGGTTAATGGGAGGGAGTATCCTTGCAAAATTGTCTTGAGTGACGGTCGGTCTTCTGAGATCAAGCAAACTCTGGCTGGTTGTCTTGCTCGAGCCTTGCCAGGGGTTGTTAAGGATCTGAGGCTGCCGACTCCAATATCTACCCTGGAGCAAGGGATGGTAAATCTTTGTAACATTTAATCTTACTCTTTTTGACATAATGCTGTTGGGTAGGCTTATTATTGTGAATTGTTAGGATATTTGTCTGGTATTTCAAACATTCCATTGTTTGATTTACCAATTTTCACACAAGTCAAAATAAAATAAAATAAATAAAAAAGTTGAAAATATAAAGGAGTGGAGTATCCTCAGTCATGGAAATTAATTTTTTTTTTTTTTTTATCAGCAAATGATATTCTGCCTTTACATTTTTGAAGTGATAAAGTGCAAAGTTTTCAGATAGTACTTATCATATGCACATTGTTCAGGGCACCCACCTTTTCTTTGTTACCCTGTTATTAACAAATTCTGCCCTATAAGATTTTCAATATGCATATTGTTGGGTGGAGTGGAATATGAGTTCAACACGTAATTGGGGCCAATCGATGGATCACAGCACTAATAAACTAACAAGATTGAATGATTGTGATCTAACAATCACACACAATTTCCGCACGTGGAAATCATATATGAGTTCTGTATATGCTAATTCTTAATGGAGTATTTTCACTTGGCATGGTATATGCTTAGTAAAAATTCATTTTCATTCCTTTTCTTTTTAGTTCTTAGTAAATGATTCTCAACTAAAAAGATTAGCTCATGCAGGGTCGCTTACTGGATACAATGTCATTTACTGATGCACTGCCATCATTCAGAATGAAACAGTGGCATGTGATTGTTCTTTTATTTGTCGATGCTCTCTCGGTGTGTAGAATTCCAGGACTTACACCACACATGACAAGTACGAGGATGCTACTACACAAGGTGAGATGCAAGGTGTTAGTATACTTTCATCATTGAACTACGTCTTATCATTTGTTCCTTTTATTTGATGCTGAAATTATAAAATCCACTAGAATTTGCTTTGGAGCTCCATCCACCTAAATATGGATCTTATCAATCTCAAAGTTCGGATGACAGCAAGTTTCAGTGCAAAATGGAGGGGACAGAATCTCGTATCTTAAAAACTTAGTAATTCCCTTGTTGGATAATGATCTAATAAAAATAGGGGGAGAATGAACCTAGAGTCCTCCTTTATGGGAAACTTGTACGTTTGATCCAGGGTGCTAAAACTTTTTGCATTTAGCCCCTATTTTTTTTTTCCACTTTGTGAGAATACCGAATCACCTATGTATAACATGGGCAAAAAAGCTGTGTAGACGTGGCAGAGTGGAAAAAAAGGAGGGGTTAATGGCCATTTTCCTGAAAAAAGGAAAAGAAGAAAAACAAATAATAATCCAATCTGAGAAAAACAACTTGTTGGATAAGCAACCTATTCAATTGTGAAGCTCAGTCAACTATGGTGGATTATGTAATTCCTCTTTAGCCATCCTCCACGAGGTACTTGAACAAATATGTTATTATCCACGTTGTAAACCCTCTGAATGCTAACATCAGGGACCTGGGTTGATTTTTTGTAGCAGTGTAGCCCTAACTAGCCTATGAATTTTGGATTATAATATTGCTTTGCAATTACAAATTCATTTTTTTTGCAAAGTGACCAGTAAATGTTCTTGCTTACTGAATTATGTTATCTATTGTTGGGCAATCTGAATTGGATATAATAGCTTAAATGTATTTCGATACATGGGGCGAATTGGTGCAGAAACACGAACTTTTTCTTTGTTGCTTTCAGGAGCCTATATGCATGAGGTCCATCAGTTTCGGCCTTCACTTGCTTGCATATGGGAATTGGTTTTCTTCCCTCTTCATTGCAATTACAATTTAACTTTTGGCATTTGTAGGAAGCGACAAAAACATGGTTTTGATTACTAATTTGCCTTAGGTACTGCATGTCCATTTCAATTTGGATAAGATTTCTTAGCATTATATTTTCATCCTTGGTGGATTTGTTCAAGAACACGAACATTGGCTGCATTGCAATGCTATAGCTCCACATTACTGAATTGTAAGATGTCGAGCATATATCATAAACTCATATTCTCATTAAATGCTACCTGCATTATGTAAAAGATGATAGGAATTGAATTACAATTCGTATTTTTGTTTTATTATTTTATATAATGCTTAGAGAGAGAACACATGATGGATTTGACAATGAACATCTGCTTAGGCCCTTGTGTTTTGTGCAAACAGATTGTTGGTTCTTTTCCCTCAGTTTCTCAAATTATTGTTCCTTGTTTTGGTTTTGAAGCAGGTACTGGATGGTGCTCAGATAAGTGGCGAAGAGTACGAGGTTATGAAGGACCTTCTCATTCCACTTGGTCGGCTACCCCAGTTCTCTGCACAAAGTGGAGGTTAAAAGAATCCAGTGACGGGAACGAAATGGACATCTGAATCCTATTTTGCGTGCTGGCAGTTGCATTTCACATTGTGAACCAGGCACGGGAGATTTATATGTTCAACAGATTTTTGGGCCATGGCTCATGGGTTTTGTCAATCTATAGAAATATCTCCATGAAACTGGTTAGATGTTAATCATCCATATCTGGACGATTCTTATTTCCCATATAAATCTAGACTGAAGGCTTACTAGTAATAGGCTATGTTGTTAAAGTCCTAGGCGGAGGCTGGGCGGCCAAGGGACGCCTAGCGCCTAGGTCCTTCTAGGCGAGGCCTAGTCGGGATTAGTCGGGCATGCATAAATATATATATGCATATGTCAAAAAATTACCATACAAGATGCCATTTAAATGGCTAAAATAAAAACACACAGTCAATCAGTCACGCATATAAATAAAATCACTAATCAGTTAATTATATAGGTTTAAAATTAAATCAACAAAGCAATACAACATGCTGGAAAAAACTGAGTAATACAGCAGGCTGGAAAAAAATAGAGCAATAAAAAAGCGGAGAAAAAAAGAGAGAAGAAGAAAAAGGGGGAGAAGAAGAAGAAGAAGAAAACAGTAAGAAGATGATGAAACACACTCACTTCCCTTCCTTTCTTTTCTTCTTTTTATTATAAATGGATGGTTTTTTTCATTAAAATCCCTAAAAGAGTTTGTTATTCCCAAAAGAGGGCCTAAACAATAAAATATTTTAAAAAAACCCCTTAAAATTTTGTTATGAAAACTTTTTATTTTAAAAGGGTCTAGTCGGCGCCTAGGGGACCAACCGCCTAGCCCTAATCGCTTGCCTAGGCCCCGATTTTTTGGGCTTGGCGGCCTTGGACGACTAGGGGCTATGGCGTGGCGGCCAAAGGGCGCCTAGCGCCTAGGCAGCGATTAAATCCGCTTAGTCCCCGACTTTAATAACATAAGGGCAAGTGTTATGGACACCTTAAACAAGCAAAGAAAGTATTTTTTGAGGTTTAGGCAAGTACCATGGACACCGCAAACAACCAAACCCCTCCCTCCGGTCCTAGATTTGAGACCTGGGTAAGGGGTTTGAGGGAGGAGACAGAGTGTGCCGTGCGGCACAATTTGTGCCATACGGCACAATGTGTGTCGTACGGCAAAGATTGTGCCGTACGGCACACTCTCTGCCTTATCAAAACTATTAATTTAACATTTTATTTTCAAATAAAATTATAAAATATTATTAAATTTAAAGTTATAAAATATTATTAAATTTAAAGTAGCCTCTTTTTATATTGATTTTTATATTGGTGTAAGGTAATAAGTATTGTGCCATACGACACTCATTGTGCCGTACGGCACTATCTTTGTCGTCCCCACTTATTTTTCCATGGCACATGCCTTCCCTCAAACCCTTAAACTCCTACCCCAAACAACCTAAATAAGAGTTTCCCATGGCACTTGCCCTAAGTAATAGGAATCAGAAACCTAACCCGTGGGATGAAAATCCCATTAACATCACACAACATTTCCTCACCTTTTTTATTTTTTCTTTTTCTTGATGAAGGCAAAACTTAATTGACAAGGCCAAATAGGCAAAAAATTTACAGACAAGAAGGAAAACAAGAACAGCCTCAAAAGACAAAAGTCTAGTTATATACACATGGAGGAACTTCTCCACTCCCTCCTTCCAAGAGTAACCAGATATCACAAGGGGGGATCCCAAAAAAATACAAAATCTTGGAATCTCGAGTTATGGAAAAGCTTATCCGCTGAAGCCCATTGGAAAACCAGCGCCTTTATGTCCAAAATCATTTCCTCAAAATCCTTCTCCTTGTCCTCGAACACTCATTCCTTTCTTTCCAGATGCCCCAAACGATAGCATAGAATAGCAACTCCAAAGAAATTCTGTAATTTGCCCATTGGAAAACCAACACCTGTATTTGTACATCGTTATTTTTACATTAGTTGTGGGCCCACATGGTGAGGAACCAATGGCTGATTTTTTGTGAGAATGATCTACAAGATGAGTAGAATATCACTACCAAAAATCATATCATTCTAAAATTTCTAGGCCCATCAAAAATGGATTGGAAGTTGAATAAAAATTAACGGTCAGCAATGAACGATGAGAAAAATAGTCAAATAGTGACTAATTTTTAAAGATTAATTTGAGGGGGTTAAAAATTTTAGAACAAGCTTATTTTTAATATGATTATATAAATAGTGATGAGAACATCCTCTAAAAAAATCAGCCTTTAGGTGCATTGCATGTGGGCCCCACATGCGGGGGCATTATAAGGGAGGTTCTAAGAGGGGAGCAATAACCTTCCTCTTAAGAATATATTATTAATAATAATATTAGTTATTAATCTATATTGATTAATTATGAAAATAATTATTAATAATAAGTAATAATTTCAGAACAGAAGGATTGATAATTACCAGTAATTATTAAGTATATTAATTATTTAACTATTATTTATTTCTAATCATTAATTAGTTTTTATTATTAATAAATATAATAATTCATAGTAAGCATAAATATGCATAATATTAATATTAATAAGTTAATAACTATTATTATTAGTAATTAATAATACAAATAGTTATGATGTACTCTGACATTGAGATTTAGTTTTGTATATTTTTAATGTATTACCTTTAATCCCTTAATAAATACAAACATTGTGCACGTGTGCTGCACATATTCTTAATGTTGGGCTTGTTCCTTACATTAGATTTGTATCAAAAAAATTCATTAGAAGAGTAATATTGACACTTTTTTTTTTCTTATTAACATTAGCTTTACTCATACACCCTATATTTACACTGGTGTGTGGGGTTAAATAGAGATTATTCGATCAACGGTTGATGTTAACCAACATTAGGAGATTATTCCGCTTAAATCGTCTCTACATCTGCCCACATACTGTGTAAGTTGAGTGTAATAATAAAATAGATAAAGTAAAACATTTAAGGTGGATAGAAATATCCAACCCATTTATCGTATAATGGTACAAAAATGAACCACTTTCAAGTTTTATTAAAATATTAAAGATTTGATATAACAAAATCTGATTTGGGGTTTTTGTCTATACCAATTACACAAAGAACAAAAAAGCAAAAAAAATTAAGTATTACAGAAAATTTTAAAGACCCCTATGAAAGTTTCAATCAAATATTTTGCAGGTTAGAGAATGACTTATGGTCGCAGTTCCGGAAGGAAAACTTCAAAACGAGGGAAATAAAAACTGTTTTTATAATATTTTCTTCTCAGCAGCAAAATCTCAAATGGAGATTCTAATCTTTCGAAACAAATCTTTCGAAAAGGTAACAGAAGAAAACAGGATGTTTCGTATCAGCAGAGAAGATCAAAATACTTATAACAGTAAAAAAAAAAACTGTAAAGAATTTAGTCTATGACGAAAAAAAATGTTAACAAAAACTCTCTCAACAGGGGATATAAATGACGATCGTCTTGCTTTAGATGCAACTATGGTGAGGAGCGCTATCTTACCTTACTTGACGAATGAGGAAAAAAATGTTAGATTTGTCTTACGTGATTACGATGATGGCAGTGAATATGTTGTGACTCTAAATCTCTACCGGCGCACTAACAAATTCCATTTAACAGGCAACTGGAAGCAGAACTTTGTACAACGCAAGAATCTGGTGGTGGGTCAAAAAATTGGGATTTATTGGAATGCACAGGCTGTTTTATAGTACGTATGTAGGATATATATAATAAATTGACTTATGATAATAACAATAAGTCAATCTATTGAGTAGTCATGAATAAATAATAATTAAATGATTAAAGCGTAATTTTCTGTTTTTTTTCTTGCTTTCTTTGCTATAATGACGTATCAAGTTCACTTAAATGAATTTTTGTGTTGACAATCTTGAAATCATCACTATTGAATCTTTTCGTTGTTTGAATGATATACATGGTTTGAAGACTTACCACACTAAAGGTCCATGGTTTGAAGACCTAACTACCACCTCAACAAAAAAAAAAATATTTGCGATCCATAAAGCTTTTAGATTTTTTTAATTTTTTGCGTTCTAGACAAGAAATTATTTTAAGAAATAATATAGTTAGATTGAATAATTTTAGACATATAAGGTGCCGAAAACAACCACTTATGGGATGACTTACAATAGATAGCAAACGTGGCCAAACAATGAAAGCAATCCAATATAATACCCTTAATTATTAAGTCTTTTTAGTGCCCTAATAATTGTTTAAACTAAATGAATTCTTATTTATTGTTTTTTCTTAAGTCAACTAAATGTTCTTTTTTTCTTTTTAAGATAATTTTGGATCTACTCGACATGTCATGCCATTTCACTTTTTTTTTTTCTTTCTTATTTTTATACACTGTTTACACTCGCTAGAAGGATACATGGATATATATATGGATGATCTCTCACCATCACAATAAATAACTTATTTCATAAATTTGTAACCACTTGAAAAGTTGGTTGAAATTTTAGTACTAAAAATGGATAGTTCGAAAAGCTAAAAATTTGATGAGATCATCCAAAAAAAATTCAGCCTTTAGATCATCTTCTAGCAAATTTTATAGGCAAGTGTAAGCTAAGTGTAAAAAATAAAATAAGTGTGACATGTAATTTGAGTGGAATCCGAATAAAAACTATACGGACATGGCCAGTGGAAAGGCTTGTCCACCAAAGCCATTGAAAACGCATGGCCAGTGGACACCTCGAAGTACCAGAACCCGCGAGTTATCCACTAGTTTGGGAGTTGAATAAGGAGTTAAAAGTTTCCGTGGAAGTTATCCGAAGTGTGGAAGTTATCCGCGAGCTCCCGCGCAAATGTACTTAAAAAAAAGAGAAAAAAGGGAACCGTGAAAATTTTGCATGAAAATTTTTAACAACTTTGTAAAACAAATTAGATCGCGAAAATCTTCTGCTAGAATATTGTTATGTCTAGAGCTGCACACGGTTCGGTTCCGTTTGATTAGGTTTTTTGTCAAACCCATAGCCAAACTATTAATTAATTTAAGAGGACCAAACCCATACTAAACCATGATGGTTTTTTTTTTAGAACCAAAACCACACATTGATTTTTTTAATTTTTTGGGTTTTTTAGGTTTTTTGGTTTTATCTAAATTTCAGATTTTTTTAGGAATTTTTAGTTTTTTAACGGACAAATTATTCAAAACTAAAGTTTAACTAGATTAAAATAAATAAATAACATATGACATTTATCAATTGATCATTTAAACTTAAACTAAAACATGACATAATTAGAGCACTTGCATTATAAAAAATTAAAATTCGTTCAAATTTTAAAAATAAAAAACTGATAATAACCAAATATTTATTTAAATTTAAAACATAAAAAAAATGTCCAAGTGTTCAACCATCTTAAGCAATTATTAATTATCTCTCTTTTTTGTGAAAATTATTAAATTTAATATGAGAAAATCATCTTTACCAAAAATTATATCAATCAAAAATAATTATAAGGTAATTTATAGGCCATCTATTTTAATTATTACTTTTAAATTAAATTTTGATAGAGTTAAAAAATTTGGTACGATATGATTATGGACGAAGTCATAAATATTTTTAAGGAGAAAACCACAAAGTACAAAAAATTTCTTTGGTGTGCCTAAAAGCTTGTGGGTTACGTGTTAAGAAATGAGTTGGTCAAATTTTAATTTTACAAAAAACTAAGGTAAAATATACTAAAATCTTAATAATTGGTGTGGTACTCAATTTCCTCATAGGTATTAGATATTGGAGTTTTAAATTTTTTTTGGTGGGGCACACTCCCCAACAACATGCAAGATAGCTCGTCCCCCAATATGATTTTTTTTTTATGAAGATACATGGTGAAGTCTGTGAAGAGTTCATCTTCATATCTTAGATATCTTTATATGGATCCCAACATATTTTCCATAGCAACATAGTGGCAATTTTAATCATGGTATGTCCACAATTAAATTTTTTCACAATAAAAATAATAATTATACAAAATAATAAATATATTATAAATAAATTAATAAATATGTATAAATTTGAGAACACACATCACACATATGTATTGCCTCATATATGATTCGTATGAAATTGTGATTATATTAATAGCCAGGCTCCTTAATTCATATTTTCATAAGTTAGCATGCATATTTATACATAATAATGCATGTGTATACTATATAGGTATATGTGCGGAGTTTTTTTCTAGTTTTTTTGGTTTGGTCTTTTGGTTCGATGTTTTTGGTACGATTTCAAATTTTTTGGTTTTTTAAAAACATGAAACCAAAACCAGACAATAAATATCAGTTTTTCGGGTTTTGAGTTTTTTAGTTTTACCGTTTGTCAGTATGTTTTTCAATTCGGACCAGATTTAAAACCACACCATGTGCAGCCCTAGTTACGGCTCATTGAAGCCGGCTAAGAACCAAACCAATAAGGCCCTTTATAAAATATTGAAGGTAAAGATATGAACAAATTATATTATTTTTCTTTCAAAAAAAAGAAGAAATTATATTGTTATGAAACACTTTTTTTAGTATTCATACTGAATTCAAAATCCACGACGTGCACCAATTAGGCTTCTTCTGGCCTATACTTTGCAAAGCAAAATTAGATACAAGGAAGAAAATTCTCAAATTTTTATCCATGGTATCTGCTGGTGCCTCTGGTCAGAGAAAAATGATAGAATTTTCAAGGAAAAAGAATCATCATTTTACTCAGTCTCAATCGAAGTTAAAGGTCTCATTGCGAAAATGATCTCGTCTATTTTTCCTCAGATCAAAGTGAACTTCGAATAAAATTTTCTTCATACTGATAAAAAAAAA
>MVGT01001244.1:336505-374136 GCA_002174775.1 Macleaya cordata | reverse complement strand
TATCAAACACACTTTGATAAGCACATAAAATCAAGATTATATTATAAGAATTGAAAGAACAAAGCAATAATAATAGAGTTTAACATTAATGTACAATTAGAGAGATTCTAAAATTGATAAAGGGATTAAAAATCTACCATGAAGAGCTTTCACCTTCCACCAAAGAGTGGAAGCTTAACTCTCTATGGATGAAGAATAATAATTAAAAATTAAAGATTCAAGATGAGAATGGACTAAAATAATATTATTAAATTTTAATTTCTTCCTCCCTCTCAGATTACACCACTGTAGATGAAAAGTTACAAAAACCAAGATGCCTCATCCTTTCTCCCTTCTTACATACTTATAGAAAAATAAATTCTCTAAAAGGCAAGAAAGAAGAAAAATAAAATAAAATAAAATAAATACAAAAAGGAAAGAATATGGGAATTAAATTAGCATTGCTAGCATAATTCCTTTTTGTGAATGATTTGGAATCAATCATCATAATTCCCATAAAAATCTTGATTTCTTTCCATTTGTTGAGTTGTGGTGGAGATGATCCTGTGCTTCACGGTGCATGATTGTTGCTTGCATGGAGGATTTTGTAAAAAATATTAAATTTGTAGCTCACAAGAATTGAACCCAAGACTTGTTGCAAGGATGAAGAACACCTTAACCATCTAGCCATCTTTGCCTTGATGCTATGTATTAGCAAGCTTTAATCCTTCTTCCAATTCACTAAAGCTGTGTTTTCTTCACTTTTGTTGCAAGGTTTGGATGTTTTAATCGAACGGAAGCTCTTCTGTCCTACATCATGTAAATACATCCATTAGTAACATTAATAACTAATCTAGGGCTAGAAAATACATTATTTGAGGGGTTTAAATTAGAGTTTTGGGTGCTTATCAGACACACCTTGTCTTATTCTCTTGTCCCACTCAACTAAATGTTGTCTTGTGCTACTTGAAGAGAACCTTAGTCCCACATTGCTTGAGAAGCTCTTTGACATCTTGTTAATAAGTTATGGGTGATTCTTTTAGTGGTAAGCAAGTATTAGAGGTGGGCCTCGCGCGCACGAGGGTGAACCATCCCACTTTGGGATTTGGGGGCCTGGTCCGTGCGATACGCACGCAGGGGGGGTGCAAATCCACCGGTTTGGGCCTCGCGTGTATGCAGGGGTTGGGCCCGTCCAGCCCAACACGAGATTTATTCATACATGTGTCCCCCGCGTGTTCCCTACGCAGCAGGCTCTATGCTATTGTCTCCTACTTTTTAGATCTACTACTTCATCTCCTACACACTAGAGGAAAACTTAACGTTGTTCATTAGAGTGCATCCGATTCTTCTCAGAGTTCTACATTAGAGTGCATCCTTGTGGAGCTAGATCGTTGTACTCTGGAGAGAGATCGTCTACAAAACCTGCTTGCACGAGGGTGAACCAGCCCACGTTGGGATTTGGGGGCCTGGTCCGTGCGATACGCGCGCAGGGAGGTGCAAATCCACCGGTTTGGGCCTCGCTTGTGTGCAGGGGTTGGGCCCGTCCAGCCCAACACGAGGTTTATTCATACATGTGTCCCACGCGTGTTCCCTACGCAGCAGGCTCTATACTATTGTCTCCTACTCTTCAGATCTACTACTTCATCTCCTACACACCAGAGGAAAACTTAACGTTATTCATTAGAGTGCATCCGAATCTTCTCAGAATTCTACATTAGAGTGCATCCTTGTGGAGCTAGATTGTTGTACCCTGGAGAGAGATCGTCTACAAAACCTGCTTGTACCCAGATCAGTTCCGAGAGGGGGCAAATCTTCTCTTAAGGGCAGTGTTTACACGCCTCGATCTTCATACTGTTCTTACACTAGATTTACACTGGTTTTTCTAACAATTCTGACAGTCGCCTTCAAAAACAACTTTCTGATAATTTTCTGATTTTGCCTATTTCATAGCTTCTAGCAATGCTAGTCCTTCACACTCTTCAGTTGATCCACCATGAGAGCTGATGACTCTTGCTTCTCTGAAAAAACCTGTGTGATCAGGACAGAGGAAACTAAGCCCCACTTTTCTATTAGCAAGCAAGAAAGAGGCATCATAATTAATTTTAACATATGGTTTGTTTGGATGGGGGATTCCAAGGTAGGGATTCATGTTTCCCTGGTCTGTTTTGCTGCCAAGAATCCCTGGAAACTTGTTTCCCAGGGAAACATGTTTTCCATCAAATCCCTGTTTTGGAGTCCTACCTCCCCCATTAGAATTTGCTGGAATTCTAAACTAAGGATTCATTATGTATGCACCCAACTCAATGTAGATTACACCCACAAAATTAAAACAACAAAATAGAGATTTTTCTTGGATTTTAAATAGCAACCAAACAAACCAAAGGATTCAAGCTTCCAAGGATTCATGAATCTATTGATTCTTTTATGGTTCCCAAACAAACCAAAAGATTCATGTTTCTAGGGATTCATGTTTCTAAGGACTCAGGAAACATGAATTCTACATCCAAACACACTAATAATGAAAAGGGGGAGCATTCCAGTTAGGGGAGGACCACATCTATAGTAACAGTAGTAGCAGGGTTGTTCAAAGAGATTCTAGAAGGAGTTATGAACTCCCTTTTAATTGGAGATGTTTTGAGAAAGAGGAGGAAGTGCAAGGAGTCTTAACCATTTAGAAATTTTAAAACTGGTTGTATTTTCAAGAAAATATTTTCACCAAAAATTAACCCTCGGATATATTAGTGGACCCACGAGAAATGCTATAGGGACCGGTACATCCATCTGTTTTTTTATACAGATTGAGGTGTCATCCTCAATCCACCACCCATTAAGGATGACACCTCAATCTGTATAAAAATACAGATTGAGGGCCCGGTCCGTTAAGCATGTTATATTTCTTTCGAGGTCCCTACTAGCTAATGGGGTCCCATTTTTTTGATAAAACTCTACTACTCGGTTCCCTGGTCCCTAGCATTACTCGATTCTCCGTAAAAGTCTATAAAACCCAAAACGGAGTTGATACTGTACGGAAAGCTCTTGCTTTGTCTTTCGTATTCCTCCAAAATAAACCGAACCAAAACCGGCCAACCATCGCCGGAGATTTTACTTTTTTCAGTCTCTCTTTCTCTCTCATACGCTAGAGACTAGAGAGAGAAACAAAAAAGAGTGGTTATAAATGTGGAGGAGATCAGCTTCATTTATTCTTGATCAACAACAAGAGAAAAAATCCAAAGCCCTAACTTCTCCTTCAATGGATGAACCCCTCCAAAACCCTAACCTTAACAACCCAAATAACATTTCTGCTTACTACCAAACTAGAGCAGCTCATTATGGTGTCGTCACTAGTGATTGGCTTGCTCAAGCTCAGGCAGCCGTTGGATTTGATCCGGTGGATGCTGCTTCTGAGAAAGGGATTAGATCTGTTGATTCTGATAAGCCTTTTAGTGTAATTGATGAGTTTAATCACTGGAGGAAATTACCTGATTTGGCTGAGGCTGTTGCTGCCATTTTGGCTTTGGCGTCTGTGATTCGATCGAGTAAGGCTACGACAATGATGGAGCTCGAGTCTGAACTCAAGAAGGCCTCTGATTCACTTAAGGTATGACCAGGGCTTTTTTTTTTTTATGTTCTGAGACCTGAGAAATTGAGAATTCTCGTTCTAGGATTTTGTTTAGTAATTGAAGTCTTTTTGGGTTCATTTCATATGCTGTTGAATATGCTGTAGGAGCGGATTCTGCGTTTTCTGGTTTATCTATCAAATTCAGACCAAATTTCAGCATTTTATCTGTAATTATGTTCACTTGAAGAAATGAAAATTTGACTTTGTAGGTTATATTAAATTTACAGCGCACGAAAACAGTATAAAACTCTGTCCAGAAGAGTTTTTGTACAATTAAGGAACTGTTAGAATCCAGTCACATGGGGTAATTTGCGTTACAAGAGCTTTCTAATGAAAAAATGGAATGCACTTGTTTGTTCATTTAGATTTCATGCCTTAGTATGCGGTTTGTTTATTGTTTATTCTTTAAGCTGATAAAAAATAAGAATTGAAAAAAGAATGAGGGATAGGAGGTAGAGGTCCAAACTAGGCGAAGCAGAAATAGCTCACCAAGTAAACGACCAAAAGAATACGAACATATGTACAATGACCCAATCACTGCATCCATATAAATGCAAAATCCTCAAACCTGTAACCCTTTGCCCAATCCAAATCTTGACTCCAATAGCATAAGACACCTTAAACTCGGAAAATATCTTAGGTGGGGAGAGCGCTTTCCCGCTGAATAAAGTCTCATTTCTGCATTTCTACATGATCCAAAGGATAGCATGGGGAACAACATTCAAAAGTTTCTACCCTTCTTAGGAAATGGCGTAGCAGTCCATTCCTCTAGCCCAAAGTACCTACCCTTCTAAGGTGGCTTTGATTTTCTATTTGCAATGATACTCATTCATGTCCACCAACAACATGCGTTGTTTTTCTTCCACTGTGTTTAGTCTAATTGACTCTTTCATCATTCTCAGTGTGTCCTTTATGTTTTCTTCTTATGGCCCATGCTTCAGTGACTTGTCTTGAACAAGTTCAAGATGAATAATATCGATTGGTGCTATGTGCCAATTTTAGAACATTGACAGCACCTCATTTGCCAGGAATGGAGTTACCTAGTGACAGATGGGAATGTTTTTAAAACATTTAGTAACATATGTATGGTTTTTCTTTTTCTTCAACAAGTTTGTTCAATATTGTCTAATGACTCTAATCACTTTATCACAATTGATTAACGTTAATCACTTTACTAACATGTATATGGTTTTTTTGTTCTTCAACAAGTTTGATTATTATTGTCTAATGACTCTAATCACTTTATCACAATTGATTAATGTTACTTCAGAAGAAAAAGGACTATGTTTGTATCTAGTTGTCCTTTGTCTGGCTAACGGGTTAAACCGTTAAAGTAAAAAAATGTAGAGCGGTACTTCTGTTTTCTGCTTGTGTCATCCATTGAAATGGTTGCTCTATCTGTGCATTCAGTCATGGGATACGACCTCCATCTCTTTGACGGCTGGATGTGATCTATTCATGCGATACGTAACCAGAACTTCAGCTTTGGAATATGAAGACTTTGATGCTGCAAAGTTGCGCTTAATTGAACGTGCTGAGAAGTTTGGTGAGATATCTCGTAAGGTATATAAGCTACTTATGGTTTCATGAAGTAATTAATTTGCTTTATTACATCATTTTGAACTTAATCCTCACGTTTCAGGCACGAAGAACCATTGCCATGCTTAGTCAAGACTTTATCTTTGATGGGTGTACAATTTTGGTGCATGGATTTTCAAGAGTCGTATTGGAAGTTCTGAAGACAGCTGCACAAAATAAGAAACTTTTCCGAGTTTTATGCACAGGTTTGTTTTTCCATTCCTTGTGTGTCATTTGAGTGAACATATACTCTTGAGTGTTATCAGTTCTAGTCACAACCTTTGAACATAATATCAGGGCATCTGGTACACTTGCAGGATTTTGTGACCATCATTTGATTGATTTCAAGTTTCAACCAAAGACACCTCTACACTCAAACCAGCTTGATTTGATGATCATAAACTTCTTGTGTATAACAGTAATTTTGGTTATCAAAACATCTAGGAGAGATTAGAAAAGGTTGTACAATCTGATTGTTGTGACGATGATGTGAGCTCCAAGTCGTGGATCTCACATGATCTCGTGGAGGTGGGACCCAAGTGATCAATAGCAAATCTCCTAGTTTTAATGTTTTATTTAAGGGTCCAGTTCCGTGTACATTGTTAAGTAAACATTGTGGTTACAAGACCCATGTGGGGCCCACATGGAGATGATCCAAGGACGGATTTTTGGTAGGGATGTTCTACTCACCATTTAGATTATTCTCACCAAAATTCTCTAATACTACTAACCTCATCAAAAGTGTTGGTGATTTTATAAGTCGTCTATTTTGTCCAATCAAACTTTTGATGGGGTTAGAGTTTTAGAATGATATGATTTTTGCTGAGAATGATCTCCATGGTGAGGTGAGCATCCCTACCAATAATCAGCCATTGGATCATCTCCATGTGGGCCCCATAGGTGATGTATGAATAACGATGTATATTTAACGAGGTACACGGAACCTGACCCCATATTTATTTAATTAGTATTTTGTTTATTAACTGTTAGGTAGTTTCTATTTTATGGGTTATTATTTTAGGATAATGGCTGATTTGTAGCCGCCTCTTAGGGTTAGTTTCCGATTAGAACTCTTGGGTTTTCTCTTTAAAAAAAGGGTTGACCCTATCGTTGTAAAGCATTCTATGTTGTTTTGGTGAGAGTTTAATTAAAGAGAGTTTTAGAGTAAATTCTTAATTTATGTTCTTGTGTAAACTTTGAGAGTTGATTTGATCCTCTCAGTTTGCATCAGACAATCTAGTTAAGTTGTCAGTCTTTAACCTTGGAGATCCATATGCCTGGTGGAATCCATTGAGTACTCTGTTCTCTCTCCTCTATCTGCATCGCCCATCCTGTATACCACTTGTAGGTGGTACTTTAACGTGCTACCATTGTTACTGGCATGATGGATTTACCCTATTCCGTCTCAGTTACCTTGTAGACAGGTCTATACTACTTGCTACTATTGAGAAGCTTAATGTTATATGATTTGAAATGTGCAGAGGGAAGGCCTGACAGAACAGGCTTACGGTTGTCAAATGAGCTTGCAAAGCTTGATGTTCCTGTAAAGCTTCTTATTGACTCTGCAGTGGCATACACAATGGATGAGGTTGACATGGTATTTGTTGGGGCTGATGGAGTTGTAGAAAGCGGAGGTATAATCAACATGATGGGAACATACCAAATTGCATTGGTTGCTCACAGCATGAACAAACCAGTTTATGTTGCCGCTGAAAGTTACAAGGTATGTAGAAGGAAACTTCCATTACATAGTGTCAAGGAAATATTTAGGCCGCGTTTGGTTCGTGATCTGGAATCACAATCATTTTTCTTCAACAAAAGATACAAAAATATCCTCAACACACATTCTTGGTTAGGTTCTTTTCATATATCTCTAGAGGTAATCAAGCAAAACAACTCAAAAAATGTTGGTTTTTTGTGTTTTCGATGAATCATATACAATTTTTAGTTAACTTCAAAATAGGTTTTGTATGTAATACCCGATGTAAATTCGTTTATATGTAACAGTTTTTGAAAACTAGTTTTTGGATCATGAACCAAACGGGTCCTTAGGATATGGACTTCAAGGTGTCTCTCTTACTTTTTGTGGTATTTTAACTGGACAGCACCATTTAGGCATTGTGTTCTAGCATTTCTGGATACTGTCATGTCCATTGGTAAATACTTTGTTTCTTTAACACATCGTAACTTGTATTTTTGTTTTGCAGTTTGCACGTCTCTATCCCTTGGACCAGAAAGACCTCACCCCTGCTTTGCGTCCAATTGATTTTGGGGTTCCCATTCCATCTGGGGTGGAGGTAGAAACATCTGCCAGAGATTATACACCACCTCAGTATCTTACACTTCTATTTACAGATCTGGGTGTTCTAACGCCATCTGTGGTCAGTGACGAGCTCATTCAGCTATACTTGTAGTGAAGACTGGAATTCATCAGCTGTTCAAGAATCCAGTTAGTGGACATGCAGTCTTGGTGAGCATTTTTTTTTTTTTGACAATTGATGTCTTCTTAGATTTCTTCTGTAAAATTGCCATCTCGGCAAGAATCTTAAACCTGAGTCACTCCCATATGTTCACCATCTCTTTGTGATGCATACCTGTATAAACCCACGTTAACTCTCAAAGGAATAATAGTATTATGTTGTGAAATACTTGTGTTTTAGCTAAATGTTTATGGGAAAAGGTGAAGAAGGGAAATGGCTTGAACTTTTGGAAAGATGATGTGGGGTTTAGACAATTTCGTCGATACCTTGTTAGTTTGCATTAAATTGACTCTCATATTTTAATGGGCGTTGCATGAGTTATTTTAGTATGGAAAAAGGGATGTGGAAGTCTGGGTTCTTGTTGGCATAAGCGTGTGAATGTTAAATCATTTGTTCAACATGTATGTTGTTTTGCGATATGGGTAGGTTGTTGAATTTTAGGCAGACATAAAGGTCGAAACAAATCCACATACAATTGTTTGCACACCAGAAAGAACAGAATGCAGACAACACAAAAATGCAGAGATTTACGTGGTTCACCCGGATTTAGGTCTGCGTCCACGGTGTAACAGAGTTCCATTGTGGTCTTAGGCAAAACATGGAATCTAGGGTATATGGAGTTTTTCACTCGTCTTCACACCACTCTTGATGGGATACAAAACATGAATTTTTTTTATTATATACCCTAGTCAAGTTAGGCTTGATTTAGCTTCCATTTAGGCTTCATACCTCAACAGTCAGGCATGGGATATTTAGTCACAGATGGGCGTGGATATTGGTACTAAAGTCTTGAGTTGTTGTCTGATGAACCTTTAATTTGCGTGAAGAGTCTGTCATGAATAATGGATTTATGCTTTGTTATGCTAACCATAGTTCAGGACTTGTGTAGGTAAGTTTAATTAAGATAGGAGGGGAATCGGCATCAGCACGCATCAACTGGGAAATTCCAATTAGGTTGACACCCCGAGAAGCGCCCATGTAAGTTGAAGTATGCTTCTGATTGTTTCTTTTTATGACAAAAGAGCAAAGGCTAGCTAATTGAACAATGGAGAAGAATTCCCAAACAGAAAATGGTGTATAGTGGTTTGTGATGTAGGACCCTTCTGGGATATATTAAGGGATATTCTAAGTGAGCTTGCAAATTTGGAAAACTGTAGACGCTTTTATGAAGAGTCGAAACAAACTGTTTAGTTTCATTTTGAACATCCGAAAGGGAATATTTGATGGAACCACCCACTCAACCCTAAGTGCATGGATGGATTGTCTGTTTCTTTATATATATTCTGAAAATTGTCTGTTTTCCAAGTCATTCTGATTCGTATCCTAACATTTTTTGATCACTTTTCATTTTTTGTTTTTTAAGCTCTTTCTATATGTGATTTGAGTGTTCTTAAACAGTTTTTTTTATATTATTACATCATAATATAATATGTGAATGACGTTCTAGCTACTTTTCTGCTCAAGAATTCGATTCTTTTGATCTGTAGTTTGACAATATAATTATTATTTTTTTTATAAAATAACATCAAATGGATGCTTTGAAAAATTACCAGAATCAGATTTGTTGATATCTGTTTTATGATGCAAATTATTATTATTATTACTAAGCAACACTTCAGTTGCACCTCTATCTCAAAATGCTTCCCACTTTTAAGGGACCCCAAAAAAAAAAGAGAGAAAACTCTAATTTCTCTCCATTTTTTCTTTATGAATATCCCATTTAATGTTACCTTTCGTTTACACTGGTTTATAAGAACCACATAGAATGATCTAGGGGTTGATATATTGTTTGGATGATCTACGTGGATCATCTTCACAATAATTCAAATCATTCTAAATTTTTTAAGCCATCTAAAGGTAATCTAAATTTTAATTTGAATCATTTATTTTACCGCTAGATTTAGTTAAATTTTTAGTGGAATTAAATAGTTTTATAATGATATGACTTATTGTGAGGGAATCATCCACCCAAAAAATCGACCCTTAATAATTTTTGTGGTCTCATATAACGGTGTAAACATAGTGTAAAAATAAGTGTGATTTTAATCTAAAAAAAGAGGGATTGAATTAAAATGTGGCTTCTTTTTTTTACCCTCTAGGCTTGGCCTTTATTATTATTGTTAACCTATACCTCATGTGTGAAAAATGAATTTGTGGCCATCATCATCAATCACTTTTATTAAGAGAACCGATCTTTCTTTCTGTGAGATGTAGAGAGATAGAGAGTTCACTTTTTAAATTAAATTCGATTTCCTTCAATAAATAAATTATTCAGATTCTTACCGGCTTTTGGAGCTCTCTCAAGCTCTTGTGCCCTGCTTGGTATGATGTGAATAATGCAAATATTCACAACAATTTGTCTGTGTGTGGGTGTTTGCTGGTGCAAATTATGAGATAGTAAATATCTCCATCAAATTGAGGTTTTGCATATTTTTTTTTCTCCTAGTTTTAACTCTAATTTGGAAAGTGCAAAATTTTGCATTATCATAAGCAAAGCTTTGCATGATGGAAATTATTACAACAGTGTAGCAAGAAGAGCCTAAAGCTTTGTTTATTTGGGATTAAAATGGGTCAAAGTTCTGGTATAATTTAAATGGTAGTTTTTAGACCATCATATGATTTGAACTTAAACGGTCAAGATCCTTTATCAAAATATGGTGTCTTTGTTTCTCTTTTTGGATAAAATTAATTTTCAGTGAATTAATTATTATTTAATTCTTAGTTTAAGGGCCAATTCATAAATTTAATAACTAAGGCTGTGTTTGATTGTGGAATTGGGTTAGTTTCATAGAAACACCACAAATTTTGTGGGCCAACTCATCCGGAAACCTTTGTCGAATACATTTCTTTGCAATCAAAGACAACCTAAAAGGCTGAAAGTTTGTATGGAATCACCAAAATTAAAGCTAAGTTAAAAGTATATATTTCAGTTACATACATCCATCAACATAAGTTCAGAAATCAGATTGATCAAAGAAAAGGACATGATCCATTGATCAAACTTTATAAGTCTCTCACTCTCTCTCTCTATATATAAATGTACTTCAATATTTCTTAGATAGAAACTTCTCCCTGAGCTCAACAACATCGACCTCATCAAAATGACTCTCTGGAATCCAGTAACCTGTTTTAGGATCTTTCATCCAAAACACTTCCTTATTCGACTCTGCTCCAGCAGCTTCAGTTCCTGCATTTCCAGATTCTGACAACACTTTTTTCATTACTGTAGCTGTTGACGACGCCATTTTCGCATTCTCCGTCGCCAAAACTGAGTATGCTCTCCGACTGTTCACCATAACGTCCATAAACAATTCTCATTAGTATACTAATAGATCAAAACCCAAAAAAAAAAAGAGCTACCAAACCACAGATTAGTGGAAGCGTGGCCAAAAAAGCGTGGCCAAAAACTAAGTCATGGTAACTATCCTGACAATATATATATAAAAAAGCTACCAAACCACAGATTAATGGAAGCGTGGCCAAAAAAGATAACGAAAAACTAAGTCATGGTAACTATATATATATATATATATGCGTAGAAGAACTACACCAATCCATCCATTCCCAACTTGATGGTTAAACTCTATTGCTATGACGATTTTGTAGGGGAAGTCCTGCAGAAAAATAGCTGGACGCCAGGATGATAAAAAGCCTAACACCCATGTACTGTATGTTAGCTGTAGGACTTAAACCCATGACCTCTTCTTAGTTTTATTTATTTTTTAGCGCTCCAGAGAGTAGAGCGAAACTCTTCTCATTGGAAGAAACAATAAACTGATCGATCTAGGGCAGATATATGCAACTTAGTCATCTCTAAGTACAGCTTGTATATTTGATCACAACCAAACTGAGACACCCAAACCAAAAAAACAGAATTAACAACAATAAAAATAAAATCTTACTATAACTTGTAGAAATAGAAAAAGAAAATATATGTATATATTTGAAAGTAACTATAAAACAATATATATTATAATCTTGTACCTGATGAGTGTTAGGAAGCTATTCTTCAATGGCAACAACTTATTAGCCATGTCGTATTAGGGTTACGGTATGAATATATTTGATCACAACAAATTTAGAGAGAGAAAGAAGGATTAGAGAGAGAAAGAAGAAGGGTTTGAATGTAATGCATGAAGTAAGGGTGGTGGATATTTATAGGCATAATAAGTTGGGCGGTTTGAGGTCTTTTCAAATTCATGTTTAGAAAGGATTCTAGATATGGAAGGATACGTGCATCTCAAAATAAACAGGGTATTTTAGAAGGATACGTAATTAATTAGTTTGGAGGGTTTATTAGCAATTCATTAATCAAATTATTAAATTATATTGAAATTAAGCTAATCGAATCCGACCAAGGAGGACCAGCCAGAGTGGATCACTTTAGTAAAGTCTTCACCGTTTGATTTGCTTCGATATTTGTGTTTTGAATCTTCAGATCGTATGTGTGGATCCCGAGGAAAGTAAACGGTTAAAAACCATCAATGTTGGACATGGTATACTAGGGTAAAACCTAAGGCGTATTCTATGTTGACTCTTACACTTGACGAATATGCGGTTTCTATAAGCAGGAAAATAGGATAGTTACTAGTTTCGCAATTTAGGAAATAGGATGTATGGTGTATGGTGTATCTCATGTCCACCATTCTCAATACACCTTAGATGGATTTTTATTTTTATTTTTGGGTTAATTTTTTTTTGGATCCTTGGGAAATTAGGGATACTAGAAGTGTCTAACTTGGAGGGTAATTATTTTTTTTGCCACTAATTAGTAGCATTCCCAAAAAAAATATCTTTTGTTTTTCACCTTTTTTTTAGCTTCAAACTCATTAAGTGAAGTAAGCAGTTGCAAACCACTAATTAGTGGTGAAAAATAAAGAATATTTTTTTGTAGGCCTGCCACTAATTAGTAGCAAAAAAACAGTCACCCTCATAGAGTTTGGATCCTGGACTGATGGTTAACTCTCTTTGACTACGACGACAGTTAGATTGAACCTTGGTTTAAAAAGTTTAAAAAAACTTCAATTCTTTAAGGTCCACATGGGGATGAAACAAGAATTGATAATTTGTGAGGAGGGTGACCTCCCCCTAGAGATCATCATCACCAAAAATTACCTTGATCTAAAACTTCTAGCTTCATAAAAAATTAGTCCAATATCAACGGTTAAATATTAAATTGTTTTGATAGTTAATTTTCAACCAACTATTGATAGGGTTAGAGGTTTTAGAAATAAGGTGGGTAGATTTGATACATGTAAAAGATTTATAAAGATGGGTGAAAATGTCTAGACCCAGTTGTTCTCTAATGGTGTGAAATGCAATGACATGGCTGGAGATGTTTTGGAGCCTCATTAAGACAATAAATTTATAAGAGGATCCTATCAACTTGAAAATGACTTAAAATTAGCTATTGATCGAGCTTTGGGTTGAGGCAGCTGGTCGTCGGTAAGGTCAACAAGAGTCCCTTAGTGAACCCGACTGGCCAAGCCCTAGGCTTTGGGTCCAGTCTCGTCAAGCTAATTTGTGATGTTGCTACCATCCCACATTGACCAAGTAAAGCTAGTTTTCAAGGGAAAATTCTATCTGGCCAAGGGTTCATACATGTGGCATCAGATGCATTGCATTGAATATTGGTGGCGAGTGAAAGCACGCCACCAAAAGAAAAGCATTCGACCAATATCGATAGATCAAATTTAAAACTAAATAAAGCTTATAGCTTATGAGGCAAATGAAAGTTCATATAAAATTTATATACGAGTTTTTGGAGTAAAATATTTAAAAATAAAAAAAATGAAATAGGTATTTAATCAAGGGCAGGTAGTTAAATGGTATATTGAGATAGCTAAAAGTAGAAATTCTGGATCATTTTATCAGATTCTAAATCATTTTTTCTTTATTTTTCCTCCTCATTTTCATCAAGTAGATGCATATATAAAGATATTAATTAAAGCTCACCCTTCCCTGGTTTGGGGAGTTGTCATTATATATAAATAAAAAAGTTAAATTGATTAGAAGCATCTTATCCTTCATCCTTTATTAGCTTCATCAACAAGGAGAGCACCAAATACCCATAACACCAAAAATTTATATTATAGAATCAACTTTTCAAGTCCTGCTTATATAGAATCTTAATTTCTAACCTACTTTACAAAATTTGGTTTTTCTTTGGTTAGGATTCGACCTCTGTAATGCCTTTAAAGTAGACCAGGGAGACCTTTGAAGAGGCACATAAACACAAGTTGGGGTGTCAAGTAATTAAGAACACTATTTGTACCACATGTTATAAAGCTCTCAACAAACACTTAAAAAGCTAATAATGTTATAAACACAAGATAGATTTATTGATCCCCTCACATGACACGAATGGATGTATGTGGCTGCCCAAAAAGGGGTGGACAGCCACCACCTACTCCATCTCATACTTACAACACTCCCCCTTGGATGTCCACCATGTTAAGATAATTGCCTCGTTAAAAATCTTGCCAGAAAAACCCAGAGAGACAAAACCTAAGCTAAGGAAAAGAGTACAATAGGCTTAGGATAGTGCTGGACTCGCATAAGCTGCCTCATTAAAAACTTTGACAAGGAAAACCTAGATGGAAAAAAAACTTTGACAAAGGAAAAAGAGTACAACGCGAAAAGATCCAGTCAGATAAAAGTAGGCATGGGTACACTCTCCCTGATTGAGCAGTCGCTCACATCAGTCTGCTTGATGATACATACACCTCATACCAATTCCATGTACTAGCTTTCTGAAATTTGATGTTAGTAGAGACTTGGTGAACAGATCAGCAAAATTCTCGCTTTGGCGAGATATGCTTGATTCTATCACCTGTGATGTAGCCTTCTCTGACTTGTGATATGCAAGCAGCATTATCTTTAAAAATGACAGTGAGAACAGCTGTGATAGGGGTAGAGCGCAAGAGCTTCTGATATATCCAATTAGTGATCTCAGCCATACACATTCTCTACTAGTTTTATGTAGTGCAATGATCTCCGAATGATTCAAAGAAGTGGCTGGGAGACTCTGCTTGTTGGATCACCAAGAAAATGCTGTATCACCACCTGTAAAAATATAGCCAGATTGGGAGATAGCTTTGTGGGGATTAGAAAGATATCCAGCATATGTATAGCCTTGGATTTGTGAGCAATTTGGTGGATTTTGAGTGTAAAACAATCCCATATCTGTCTTGCCACAGAGATAAAGAAGAATCTATTTTACACCAATCTAATGTCTTTTTATCGGTGTAGAACTAAACCTGGCTAACAAATTTACTGCAAAATCAATATCAGGTCTAGTACATTGTGCAAGATACATTAATGCACCGATCGCACTGAGATATGGTACTTCTGGACCAAGTAGTGCTTCATTTTCCTCCTTAGGGCGAAATGGATCCTTTTCGGCATCGAGAGATTGCACAACCATAGGAGTACTAAGCGGATATGCCTTGTCCATATTAAAGTGCTTCAGGACTTTTTCAGTATACGTTGTTTGATGGACAAGAATTCCGTATATACTTTGCTCGATCTACAGGCCGAGATAAAATTTTATTTTCCGAGATCTTTCATCTCGAATTCTTTTTTCAAGTATTCAGTAGCGTTCTTAAGCTATTCAGGAGTCCCAATAAGATTAATATCATCGACGTATGCATCAATGATAGCAAATCCAGATTATATTTCCTTAATGAATACGCATGAGCAAATGGGTTGTTAATATATCCTTCAGGGACTTTCTTTGCTTCAGGCAATCAATCCCAAGTTCCTACGAGAAACCATGTGCCATAAGTTATGCTTTATAGCAAACGACTCATTGTGTTTTCTTACAAATACCCATTTGTAACTTACAGGGTTTATATTTTGAGTGTTGGAACTACAGGTCCAAAAACTTGACGTTTTGTAAGAGAATCCAATTCAGCTTGGATTGCTTGTTTCCATTTTGGCCAATCAATTCTATGTCGATATTCCTCTACAGAGTGTGGCTCAATACCATCATCATCTGTGACAATTCCAGTAGCTACTTGGAACAAGAATATGTTGTTAATAATAGTTTTATTGTGATTCCACACCTTTCTAGTAAAGGTATAATATATTGAGATTTTCTCATTCACAGGTACCTAGTCCTCTTCAGGAGGATTCCCCTCGTCAGGGGTTTGTATCTCTTCAGGAGTTAATATCTCTTCAGGAGGTTGTTTCTCTTCAGGAGGTATTGCTTTAGAGAGTGTGGACCTTTCAATAACCCCTTTTGGAGTGCTATCTCGCATAAATTTTGATTAGCATTTCCGCTTCCGGGGAACAGAATCTTTTAAACCGAGTAGTCATCCATGCTTCAGGCGTAGTCTAGATGACTTATTGGTTGCAATATTAATTGGTTGTTCTACAGGAACAACACGTCCTGCTGGGACAAGACGTCTTGCTGGGACATCAATTCTAGCTGGAGCATTTACAGCAGGTATATGCGATTTAGTCACTTTTGCTGCATCATTGAATGCATCAGGCATTTCATTAGCTATCTTCTGGAGCTGTACAATCCTCTGCACTTCAATTTCAGATTGAGTGGTGCAAGGATCAAGATGAGACAATGTTGGTGTATTCCAACAAAGTTCACGCCGTACTTCAGGCGACTGATTTCCTCCCCCTAACGGCGGGAAGAGTGTCTTATCAAAATGAACTTCTGGTTCTGGAACATCTGGTTCATCTAGCTGTGATAAATGTTTGAGCATTTAATCACATAACTACCTTCAAAATATAATCTTCTGGATCATATATCAAGTTTGTGAATATGATCTTCTTGATTATAAATCTAGTTTCAAGGACATAATTTTCTGGATCATATTACTAGTTGTAGAGATATGATCTTCTGGATCATATATCCAAAGGAAAGAGCATAAAGCTTCTCTACTTGTGCTTCTGGCATGGGACAGTAAAGGTAATATGTAGGTATACCATATAATGTCCATTGATTGTCTCAAGATAATATCCATTAAAATGCATATCTTTAAAGCTCAACAGATTACTTCTGGATCTAGATGAATAGAATGCATCACTAATTTGGAGTTTTGTACAATCTGGCAATATAATACTAGCTAGACCGGAGCCTTCGATCAAACTGGATATGCCAGTGATAGTGGTCATGAAGGATTGTGTGCGTTGTTGCACTGTCTGCTAGACATATATCCTCTATCTCGTGACTGGATATGTTTATGTTGGAATCCATATCCTTTCATGTTTGAAAGATAAGTATAAGGTAAATGGCACACATGTATATATATAGAAAAATAAGTACAGATATAAGCAAAAGTAATAAAACTCTATTTGGTGTGGACATGCCCATCACCAAAGAGTAGATCCAAATCACCGTCTTCAAGATCATAAAAGGCATCAGGTAATTCCGGGAGGGTATTTGTCAATGGGTTACTGTTGTAGCAAAAATTCATCTCAGTATTAGCTACTGGCATGCTGAGAGAAGGCTGATAAAGATCTACTAGATGTCTCGCTGTACGATAGGTACGCGACCAGTGCCCATGCATACCACAACGATAGCAGACTTCTTCATATGTTTTACGAGGTGTATACGGCGAACCTCGCTATTTCGTCTCGGAATCGTTCCTCTTCTGGGGGTTCAATTCCGTATGACCCCACTTCTGGTGGTGTGATTTTATATCGTCCCACTGCTGGGGGCTTGATTTATTATTATCCGTATTTCCCACTTCCGGTGGTACAGAGCTTTCTGGAATTATTGTGACCACCCTTTTTGCCAAATCGACCACGCTTACCAAGCCTATTTTTACGTCCAGAAGAAGACGTTGCATTTGTTTCAGGCAGTGATGCAGAACTAGTAGGCCGTGATGCATGGTTCCTCAACAACAACTCATTATGTTGTTCTGCTACAGACAAGAGATTAGTTTAGAATATCTCTTGAAATGACGCTCTCGATACTACTGTTGCAGGAGCACATTCGAGGTATAAAAGGTCGTATAAGTCTTCTCAAGCATCTGCTCATCTGTGACGGTCACACCACACAATTTCAGCTGTGAGGTGATTTTGAACAACGCGGAATTATATTCCGTCACAGATTTAAAGTCCTGCAAACGCTGGTTGAGCTAGTTGTATTGGGCATTGGGAAGGGTGACCAACTTCAGGTGGCCAAACCTATCATTTATATCATTCCAAAGGATCAAAGGATCTCTAACAGTTAGATATTCAGATTTCAAAGTAGAACCAAGATGATGACGGAGAAAAAGTAAAGCAGATGCGCGACTCTGCGGGGTCGCGCTGTTACCATTTATTATTGTATCTCCAAGGTCTTTGGATTGGAGATAGATCTCGACATCAAGAAGCCAGGATAGATAATTATCTCTAGAAATATTTAAAGCTTCAAATTCCAGCTTTGTTAGAGTTGACATAATCGAAAAACAAAGACAATGATTACACCTTTTTGATTTTGTGGAGTGACCAAGAATTTCGGTGGATCAAGAACTTTGGGTTGATCACGAATTCTTGAGGACTCGATCTTGTAGTAGTAGATTGGCAGAGACTCGTGCTGATAACATGTTATAATTTCTACACAAAGTGTAAGGTATAGGCCAAAGTATAGCTGGTGTGGGCATTACAAGTCCATTTTCGGATCACCTAAAAATATATATTATAATACTATAAGTTTTAGTAGTAGAAAATATTTTTCCTATAAAAACTAACATCTATGTACATGTTGTGATCTCCCATCTAATATTATTCCGGGGAAAGCCGGTAATAATCATCGCCGGGGGAAAGCCCAACAAAATATATATAGTATATATTCCAGGGGAAAGCTCGTACCTAGGGAATCACCAACACATACCCAACAACTGGGAACCTCCATCCCATACATCATCTCAAAACAACCACTTCTCCTAACAGATGGAAGGAAGTAAAATATTATATTTTATAAGAACTCGAAAATCCATTTGGTTTTGGAAATATACCCATCCCCAAAACTCGGTAACGATTAAATCTCGATTCTTTTAAAAATATAGTTTATTTAACTATAAGTAAGAAAAGAATCATCCATATACTTATATGTATATAACTCATTCATATACATAATTATTAGAATCTAGTTATTTTGAAAATAACTATTACTGTTTTACATTACTATGTAAAACTATACTTTTGGGAAATCATTTTCACATCAATAGGACATCATAAATAAATCATGCATGCTTTGCAAAATAATTACATTTGATTTATAAATTTAATCCTTGTCAAAAGCATTGAAAGTACTTTAATGGCTATAAGAGAGTATTTATAAGTTCCTACCTCAAATCCCGCAAGGCTAACTCTTTACTGCATTAATTTCCTCCAATTAGTGTACTGGTATTAGTATACACTCCCAACTGTAAACAACACATTTAATTCACTTTCAAAACTCAATTCAATTCATACTAATTTCATATAGAATAGTCTAGGAATCTAAATTCTAACCTAAACAGTCACTACAAAGGTCCAAGTCCCTTTAGTCATTCTCTTTTAACATTAATAAGAGGAAACCAAATACCTCAAAATCATTGAACTTAAAGTTAATTTTTGAATTTGCCACCACTAACAAATTCAATCCACTAGAATTAACCACAAAATCAAAATCAATCTCAAGTTCTTCAAATAACTCCCAAACAAGGTCCTTATCAATCAAATAAGGGTTTTAGGATTACAACCCAATTTACTCTAAACATCCTCTTCAGTTGATTTAGACCTCCGAATCTTACAATCTAACCCAAAATAATAAATTTAGGTCAAAATCAACCCTCCCAATTATCAATTTCATCAATTAAGGGTTTGAAAGGTCTAATCAAACCTTAAACTATTAACAAAATCAACCCTAAAATTNTTTGAAAGGTCTAATCAAACCTTAAACTATTAACAAAATCAACCCTAAAATTGAAAACTAAAGATTAACAACATAAAATATCTAATTAAAAATAAATTGAAAAGCAAGGGTTTCAAATTATACCTCAATCAACAAATTAAATGGTCCCTACGATTTCCCCATCGGACCATCGTCATCATCTTCTTCTTCTTCTTCTTTTTCTCATTCTTTCTCCTTTTCTCCTTCTTCTCCTTCTCCTCTGTTTTCTACTTTCCTCTTTTTTTTTGAAGTAAAACCCAAGAGAGAAGTCTCTCTCTGATCTCCTTATAAGTATAGGGCGGTGGAGTTGAAATAAATTTCAACTCACTTAATTAGAAACTATATATTATATATAATATTACATATAAAATAAGTCTTTGTTATATAATACACACACACAATTATGTACACAAAGCTTATAATGATAGTTTTTAGTATATCACACACACATATAGCCTGTGTATACACATGTAATGCCCTGTACCCCAAAACACGGGACATTACCATCAGTCTACAATGAGACTCAAATCCGGCAGAGTCTCCTCTGTAAACTGGACTAAGCACACCTGATAAACACAATGCATACAAAAGAAAATACACAACAGAAGCAAAAGAAGCTAAAAGTATGCACAAAATTGCCACCCATTTTTTTTCTCAACTGAAATCCCAAAAATGTAGGACCAGGAGGGACCTGTCAAGACAACATTGTCAAAAATTGTCCCGTCCTCTAAGTCACCTACAGTATAACTATGACATTCAATCTTTCACTTAACATGGATATATTTGTGATATAATATATAGTTATGTTTGTTGTTTCCTGTAAAAATATATATAGCGAGAAAAAGATAAAGTAAAAGTCACATTTATATAAACAAAAGCAACATAAGACTCACAACCGAGCCATAAAACATAAGTCTCAAAGTAAAAAAAATATAGGTAGTAAGTCATCCACTGTGACTGAAGAGAGGGAGACCTACATCCACCACAAAATAAGGAATCCCTCGCCCAGTAAACTATGTCACAGCGCCACTAAGGATCCTAGCTCGATCCTCAAACGTCAACTGTAAAACCACGAGAATAATTGGGTGAGAAACTCAGTAGGTAGATCAACCATCCTAATACCATCACATGCAGCGATTTAATCTGATAACAATTCAAAAGAATTTATAAAGCAATGCATGTTATATAGTCGATTGAAACATCAAAGAAAACCTGCATATACAAATACAAACAATAGTAGTGTACTTCTGCTAGCATAGCCAAGGAACACGACCGGATTACCCCAGCCATAATTACTTTAAGATCAGATACCAAGTGCACACAATTTGACGACTGCAGGCGAGACAATGGCCCCCAATTAATCTAGAGAATGTTCCCCGACAACCTTCCCTTGCGTCTAACACCCATTGGGCAGGCATGCGAACCTCAACTAAACTAGTTACTCAACACCACTAACAAACATGGTTTACCACGAAATAATCGTGACTTTTCAGACTTCCTTAGATGCACCTGTCTCCCTAACGTCCCATACCGCCCGAAAGACAAGAACTCCTAGAAAGGTCTCAGATGGTGTACCACATCTGGATAAGCATGATCCACCATCCTTGTAGAAAGTCCTCAACCTTTCATAAGCTTACCTTAGTGATAATATATAGTAGTATATATATAGGTTGTGTATCTTTTAAGTTAAAGTTCGAAAACTATTTTGGAAGAACCCTTTTGAAACCAATGTTCTTTTTATAAAAATCCCCTTTTGAAAATTCATCTCTTTTGAAATCCACATACAACAAGTGTAACTGGTCTTAAGGGTGAGGAACTATGGCAAGCCAACTCACCCACCCTCGTAAGGGTGAGGATCCCTGACAAGCCAACTCGCTCACCCGCGTAGGTCGCGGAACCATGACAAGCCAACTCGCTCACCTACGTAGGTCGCGGAACCATAGCAAGACAACACACCCACCCTCGTAAGGATGAGGGAACCTTGTCAAGCCAACTCGCACACCAAGTCCATAGAACCATGACATGCCAACGCATAGATCGTCGTGCATGATCCGTCGAACCATAACATGCCAACTCACAGATCACTCCGGCGGGAATCTAAGTGGAAGTAACACAGGCACCGGTCGACCTAAGGCATACACGGTTTTCTGTGTCTTCGTGAACCCTATTAAGCTTGGTAGTGAGATGCCACTACCGTCTTTAGGCGATTACGGACAGAAATTTTTTTTTGTCACATTTTTCAAAGCTGGGTTTCACATCGAGAAAACACTCGATAAAGCAGACTCTTGTCTCTTCCAAATGTTTCAACATATCAAACATGGTTTTCCAAACATAACCATCATTTCATCCACATAAATCGTAATAGTAAGATTTGAAGTCACAAGTTCACAACAGTTCATAATCTATGAGAATTATTTCGTAAACATGATATATAATCAAGCATGCATTTTTCATATTAAATTTAGTTTCTCAATGCTTTCTTCATATCATAAGTTTGTTGTTATCTATAAATTTCATGCCATGCCTTGCATACAAAAAGTACATACATATTAGTTCGAAACATGCATTTAAAATGGTTGGGTGCTATTAAGATGTACAGAAACTGATCCTCCTCACCCAGAGAGTCAGCAACACCCAACTCACCAGCTGGAGAAAAAAAATAAAGAAAAACAACCATTAGGTTCTATCATTTAAAAACCTAAACCACAGCAAAGCAAAACAAGTACCAGTTAACCTTCAGAGCCTTAAACTTAGGCATCCTAAGTTAAAAGTCCATAATAACTACATTTAGTTCCTAAGAGTCTAGAGAACCTAACCAATGTCTTAGGTTTTGAATTAGGGTCTTAAAATGTTACCATAGTTGGCCTTGAACCTTAATATAAGCTCTATTATACTCGGGACAATAGAAGTAACCATCTAAAATGCTGAAAGGAAACCTCATTTAGCCTCACACAAGCGAAAAGAAACTAGAACCATCACTCTGCATCCCTCCTAATCATTCTTAATGTCCATCCATAAAGAAACTTTTTGGATTGGGAGGAATTATCATCATTCACATCCTTAATACCAACCCAAAATAAGTTAAGATCTTCCTCAAGCATAACAACTTCATCTTGATTTGAGTAGTATACATCATCTAGTTGTATCAACTCATAAAAATTTAACATCATCATAATAATAACTTTAAAAGCAAGAGCTATAAACACCCATTGTAAGTATCTAATCTATCACCATTTTAATTCAAGCCCAAACAAGATACTTTTACCATTTAACTAATTCATTACTTAAAATTAACAAAAATCAGTCCAAATACTCTACTAGACTTCTTTTAAATTTGATAACCAATATGAATATTCATATATTGATCAAGACCTACATCCCAAACTCTAAGCAAGGTAAACTTCAACTTTAACTATCATTAACAGTCCCAAGAATACTTAAAACAATCCACAAACTTCATCCTAGTTTTAGAAGTCATTATCTACCAAAACAATACAAGATTTTATATTCACCATAACCAAGCATCATCTTTAGTACGAAACTAAAGGAAATCATCCCAATAATCCAAATGGAATTACAACTAGCCTTTACCAATGTAGAGATCCTCCATTACAAGGTGAGTTATAAGATTTCTTCATCAAATGTTCTCTTACTTCAAAAGAATTAATGTCTTGGTTAAGAAATAAAATCTTACCACAAAAGTTGATGAATCTCTCTCCAAAACTCCTTTACCAACCAAAAGATTCAACTTAAAAGATGTCCACCTTCAACAAAATTCAGAATTGGTTTAAAATCATTATCATTAAATAAGAGAATCACTCAAGATTTACAAATTTTCGGTTTCCCTTAAGAATCCTAAGTTTACAACACTCCAAACAACTTAAACAAGAGAATAAGTTGCTGAGATCTTACTCAATCCTCAAAAATTCAGGCTGGTTCATCACCTTTTCCACCTTTGAGCTATTTCTCATCAAGATCTACATCATAGGGGTGAGTGGAGTAAAACCCTAAATCTTTACACAAAGAAATCAACAAAAATTTTGGAGTTTTTGTGTTAGAAAATTACCCCAAACAGGAAGAATAAGAGGGGGAAGAATGGGTTGAGTTCCCTTTCTTCCTCTTCCTTCTTTCTTTCTTCCTTTTTCTCCTTCTTCCTCCTTCTTCCTCACGGTTCAGCTGTTGCCGCCGTTCCTTTTTTTTTCTCTACAACTGCCGAACACTGCAGTTGCTGCTCCTCNGCAGCTGTTGCGCCTCTCTTCTTCTCCGGCAGCAGTTGCTGCCCTCCTTCCCCTCTCTCTCTCTCTCTCCAATGATCTCTCTCAAGCTTCCTCTCTCACGCACTCTTTCTCCCTCTCAATCTTTCTCTCACGTACTCTTTCTCTCCTTCTCCCTCTCTATCGAGTCTCCCTCTCTCTTCTTCTTTTCTTTCTTTTCTTTCTTCTCCTTTTTTTTTTGATCAGCAGAGCAGCTGATTGGGTAAGGGAGACGGTGGGAGAAGCCTGGTTAGGGAAGAGTGGTGGTGGCGGGTTGGCCCTGGGTTGCGAGTTGGGCAGCGGGTCAGGCCAACCCATGGCCCCAAATCTAGCTAAATTTTATTTATTTATTTATTTTTAACTCAACCCCAAATTGTTCTCCTTTTGTTTTTGTGACAAAATACCTTTAAGGTCTAGAGTTCACCTCCAAAATGTTTTTTTTTAAATCTTCAAAGTACACCTCATTAATTAAATGTGCGCATAAGTGATAACCCCACACATATTACAATAGTACTCGTTGACTCATTGAGCTAAGTCACGGGGTCGATTTATGGGGTCTCACAATACATCTAAATAAAGCACAATTGTCAAAATTGGGATCAAAATCTCAGGTACCTTTGGTACCAGTCCAAATCGTGTTCTGGGTCTTGGTTTGGGATCATTTAGTGTCCGATTTTCGTGCATGAGTAGTCAAAATTCAATAACTTTTCGAGATCTATCTATTTGTATGGTTTGATTCTTCAAATTATACTCTGAATAAAAACTCATTATTTAATCCTAGACTTAATTATTTTAACACCTAATAGGTTCCACGATTGAAGCGTTGGATTCGACTCAACTTGACTCACCAAAGTCAACAAAATTATTTTGGGTTGTTACAAGATTAAGGAAGAATTAACACAAGCCCTATTCCCCTGGTTCAAAGGGGAGGGAGGTGAAAAAGAAACACCATAAAAGATGACCCTATTCCTGGCCTTCCAAATAGCCCAGAAGAGGTTGATGCCCATGCTAAAACCTTTTTCACCATCTGACATCTCTAACCAAGCAATAAAGAGAGCCTTAATAGAGATAAAAGGGGAGATAATCGGAGTCCTATGGGAAAAGCAAATAGAAGAGCTCTAGTGGCAGAGAGGGTACTCCTTATCCATTATGTTAATAAATATACCAATAGTATCTAAAACCCTAATGCCATTATTAAGAATACTCTAAGTAAACATAAGGATTTTAGGATAACAAGCTTAAACTACCATAATTTAGAGCAAGGGAAGTCATCATTATGCAAAGATGATGTAAAACCTTAAGCATCTATGAGAAGTTGTTGAAACAACTTGGTAGAGAATTCACCCTGTTCTGTGAAGGTCCAGATCACCTTGTCCTTGATATCCTCTTGGGATGGCTAAATCTGAGTAACACAAGATGATTCAAAAGGGGGAAGGATAGATAATATAAGACCATGATTCTAGGCTTTGATGCTTGGAAGGAACAAATCTTTAACAAACAAACCATTATGGGTTTCCATATATCCGGGTGAGAAGGCTTAAAGCATGGGATAGAAGGAACCCAAGGATCCTCCCAAATTCTAATGCTTTCTCCGTTACCAACCCCCCAAGAAGCCCGCTTCTTTAGATCATCTCTAACAATGAGAATGCCACACCAAGTAGGATAAATATATGTTTTCTTATTTTTGTAATGCCAGAAATCTTCTTGGTGCAGATACTTAGCGATAAGGACCTTGACCCATAAAGTATCTACTGCGGTGGCCAATCTCCAAGAAAGTTTACTAACAAGGGCTCTATTAAGGAACTCAAGAGAATGAATCCCTACCCCCAACCCGCTTGTTGTTTTCAAATCTGAGCCAATTAATAAAATAGAGCCTATTTTTATCAAGACTATGACCGCACCAAAAGCACCTCATGATTCTAGTAAGGAAACTCAAAGTATTTTTAGAGAAAAGACAAGGGACCATATAGAAGATTGGGAGGGCAACTAGGACAGTTTGGATGAGGATGAACCTACTAGCATGAGACAAGAAGTGGCTATTCCACCCCGAGATCAGTTTAGCTTGAAACTTCTTAATAATGAAGTTAAAATAAGAACATAGATGCTTGGGTCGAAGTAAAAAGTTAAATAGGTACTTGTCGTCGTTCTTCATTCTTTTTACCCCGAGAGCAGAGGATAAAAAGTCTTCCTATCCTCAGAAACAGTTTTGCTAAAAAAATGGTCGATTTGCTGAAAATTGTATGTTGCCCTGACCACTCATAATTTGTTTGAAGAAGTTTCTGGAGAATATTAAGAGTCTCACTGTTATAAATACCAAATAGGAGGATATCATCCGCAAACATTAAATGGGTAATAGAATGAGCATATCTGTTAACCCTATAACCAAAATAAAGATTCTTTCTTTCAAAATTGACCATAAGCCAAAAGAATCCTTGTGAGCAAAGGATGAATAAATAGGGGATAATAGGAAACCTTGACGAATACCCCCTTAAGGAAGAAAGGACTTTTGTGGTTCTCCATACACCAAAATGGCAAGAAAGATTGTAGTTATATGACGCATAATGAGATTGAGGGTCTTACCTTGAAAACCAAACTCGAAAAGAATATATCTAAGAAAATCTCAGTTCACCCGATCATAAGCCTTCGACATATCCAACTTGAGGGCAAAAAAGCTAAGGATAGATTTAAAATTACGTATTGAATGCATAAGTTCTTATGCCACACCTACATTGTTAATGATTTTCCCTCTCGTTATAAAGGCTGATTGATTCAGAGAGAGCAGATCGTCAAGATGGTATTTGATCATGTTTGCTAGAATTTTTGTAACCACCTTGTACAACACGTTGCACAAGGCAATGGGACAAAAATCAATAGGGTGCTGAGGTTCCTTAATCTTTGGGATAAGAGAGAAAAATGTATGGTTTAATCTAATAGGCAGGACACCTGAAACAAAATAATTGCGGATAAGATGGCAAACTCATTACTAATAAAATTCCAATATTTCCTATAGAAGTATGCTGGATAGCCATTCGGACCCGGAGCTTTAAGAGATCCCATATTGGTGATCAATCCATGAATTTCCTCATTTGAAGGGGGGAGAAGCAAATATTATCAAAGTTATTAGAGAAGATGTGATTATTGGTAGGATAAAATTGAGGGGGATGAGGAGGCTCAGAGTCCTTCTGAAATAGGTTATAGAAGTGGATAGCCATAATATTAGAAATCTCCTTATAATCAGAAGACCAAGAAGCATTCAGGCGTCTAAGCGTGTCAATATGATTTTTCCTGCTTCTGTGGAGAACTGCAAGATGGAAAAGTCTTGAATTCCTTTCTCCAAAAAATGCACATTTAGTGTGGGCACGTTCCCAGAACTAATGCTTCAAGTCTCTAAGGTTGTCTAGTTTGTTCTGGAGACTGCACTCCACAACCTTGATGTCGGAGATATGAGCCCTCGATTGAGAATCAATGAGTTAAGCATTGACATTTTTAATATCCTTGAAGATGTGACTATAATGTTCTCTTTCCCATTTTCTAAGATCCTTAGCTAATAAGCCCGATTTTAAGAGGAAATCTCATTACAAGTTATTCTAAATTCTATCCGTATCTCCAAGGAAATGGGGAAGTTCCGTCCAGAAGGCTTCAAATCTAAAAGAGTTCTGAACATGATAAGATTTACGAGAAGTATATAGCAGAATGGGAGCATGATCACTCTGTTGGCACATAGGGAGATGATACATAGCAGCTTCAGGAAAAGAAATACACTAAGTAGGGTTGCAAAGAACACGATCCAGACTGCTAAAAAAAGGATCATTAACAAAACTATTGTCTGAACAAGTAAAAGCTGGACCATTCAAGCTCAGGTCAATCAAGTGTCTCTCTTACACCATCTGTTTGAATTCTTTATTAAAGTGAGGGTCATAGTTAGAACCACCATGCTTATCCTCCGGGCGGAGAATAGAGTTGAGATCTCTACCTAAACACCAATAGTTAAATATAGAAGAACACTTGAGAGAGAACTCCTTTTAGAAAGTATTACGCTCATGAGGGTGCGCAACATGGCCGTAAACACAGAGGATATCCCAGTTTGACTTAGTCCCAGATTCTTGAATCGAAAGGTAAATGAACGAATCAGTCTTGGAGATAAGGATTGCATCAATATCTGTCGACCAGAGAACACCAATACCACCTTTACGTTCTAAAGCCTCAGAAAATTCAAAAAAATAAAAATCAAGAGAGGAAAATAGTCTATAGAAGCAGAGTAATTAAGCTTAGTTTTTAAAAGGAATGCAATAGATGGATTTCAATCCCTGGGGAATGAGCAAAGAGCCCAGACTGTCGGGTCGTTTTCTAAACTTCGGCAGTTTTACGAAAGGACTAACATTATCCTTGCGACTCTTTTGGGATAGCCGTCACATCCCTTTGGTAGTTTTTGATTGATAGAGTCATGTTAGGGGTTTTATGAAGATTTAGGTTGATATCAACAACAAGATTTGTACGTTTACGAAATTTTTTGCTACTGGAGGAACGGGTAGGTTGGTAGGGGTGTGATGGATTAGTAAATCTGGCTTGTCTCTTCAATTTCCTAGTTCGGGTTAGAGGGAAGTTGCTTTTGGGTCTAAGAGTGGGGAAGAAGAAGATGAGAGGGATGGGATGTTGGGGTCGACGGGGGAGTTGAGGTAGTAGGAGAAGCGAGGGTAAACTTATTTAAGGTAGGAGGGGAGGGGATATGAAGTTGGAGCTTCTTATGCCTTGAAGGGTTCATGTTTAAATTTTTGGGCAAAAAGAGAGAGATGGATCTAATGGATGTTGGGGAGGGTTTAGGGTTGATTTGGGGCTTTATAAAAGCTAAGGTGGATATAATGGGCTCTTTAACAGTGATACTTGGCCTGGGTTTAATAGGTGATGGATTGGTAGTTGGATTGTGGACCATCAGAGTTTGGGCCAGGTGGGGAGAGGGGTTGTGGTCAATTCCTTCAATGGATCCAATGAATTCAGAGATTGACTCGGAATCTAAGCGGTTGGGAGATGCTCTGGGTTTTACAGTGGGAATGTTTGGAGAAACCCTAGGGAACAAATACGGCGGCAGAGATTGCGACGGCTCTGCAGAGGGCTCCAAACAGAGAGGAGGAGAAACTTGGCTCGGGATGACCCTGATGTCGTCAGAGTAATTACGAACTTGAAGATTCTTCAAATAGAGAACCACTTCTTATGGTCAATTTGGGGAAATTGCTAAATTAACAGATGATTAAGAGTGTCAACAGGACGGTTCCGGATCGGAACCTAAAGGTTCCAGATCCAGTCCTGTTAATATAAAGCGGTTTCGGATCCTTCCAGTTCTGGTTCCGGAACCTCAATTGGTGGTTCCGGATCCGGTATCGCTAGGATCCGCGGGTACCCGCGGGTACCCGATACCCATTTTAAATTATTATCTTTTTATTTTTTCACATAAAACCTATTTATATTTTGTATTTTCGTATTCTATTCATTTATAAAATTTATTTTATTATGAAATTTGTTATATAATAGTTATTAGTTTCAAACAATTAATTGGCAGATCAAGAAATTAGTTCCAAGCTTTATGCATCATTTCCAGCAAGTTCGTGAACTTGTATTTGCGACCTGAGGTAGGTTTGATGGCCAAAGACTTCTGCCATTCTTGGGTAGAAGCTTCATGTGGTTGATCGATGGAAAAAGAGGGGTACCTAGGAGAAGAAGGGGAGTGGATAGGTTATTGATGATTTCTTCAAAATCTTGGGGGGGGATGGAAATTTGGTAAGGTAGAAGATGTGGACGCCATGGATATAGAGGGTAGAAGGGGAGAAAGAGTTCAAGAAAAATAATTCAGTAACTCAGCAAAAATCGAAAGGTTCAGAAAAAGTGTCGGAGATGGGGAAGGAAACCACTAGGGAATAGAAGAAGAAAAACACAAGGGTTCAAGGAAGAAAACCACTAAAAAAATCTCCATGCAGGGCCATATGCAATGCATCCAGGGGCTATTTTTTATAGAATGATCTACATAGTGAATAAAACATAGTAACTTGAATTCAGCCCATTCTAAAGCTTCTAACCTCAAATCTGTCCATTCTAAATTAACGGTCAAAATAAAAGTTTAACACTTGCAAATTTTTTAAAGGCTATTTGTGGGGGTTAGAAGTTTTAGAATGAGCTAATTTTTTAATATGATGATATACATAATGAGAAGAACACATCTCTAAAAATCAGCTCCTGAATGCATTGCATGTGGACCCTACACATGGGGGTTATGTAAGGGCCTTATATAACCTCCCTCAATTTTGACATCGATATGGTTAGTAGAACAAGTACATGTGGATGCATGGCAACTAGCTAGTGCGCTAGCTTCTAGAAGGATTTTATGGTTTGTAAACAGAGTACTAAGATATAAATGGAACTAACTTGATTATGAGTAGTTGACTTAGAGAAGGCCAAGATCCTCAACCTTTAATTGTGATTGTAGGCCATTCAGGCTGAATCACGTAAATCTTGTGCCTCTACTTTCTCTCTATTCCTTCTTCGACTTTCTCTTTCTTTTTCATCTAACAATATTATCAATTAAGAATGTAGAACTGGTTACTCCTAATAAATATATGGGGTTTTGGAAAAAAAGTCCCTGTAAAAAAAGTCATTATGATTTTAGTCCTTGTTTTATAAATTTAGTCCCTACTTTTGGACATAAAAGTCATAAAAGTAGGAACTATATTTATAAAACAAGGACTAAAATCATAATGACTTTTTTTACAGGGACTTTTTTTACATTTTCCATAAATATATTCCATCCATTGATCAAATAGGTTTGCCATTTTTTTTATAATTTTTTTAAAAAAAAGGTTTGTAAAATTTAAACAAACTATATGAAAACAAAAGGACTAATTAAATATGTGAATTTTCATTTAAATCGAAAGAATATTTTGATGCATTTTTAACAAAATTTGTATCCCGCAGTTCCATTTTATAATATTTTATGTAAAGATTAAAAAGGTTTCCTAGAAAACCAACATTTTCTCATGCATGTTTATTGTTCTGTGTATATAATACTTTTGAGAACAATATCTTCTTAATTAGGTTCAACATTGTTTAAGTTGAAAACACGGCACAATTTAAAATCTAAATTAAGAATGATTAAAATAGTTTGATTATTACATTTTTCTAATTGGATAATGCTAAACTTAATTACAGTAAAATTCTAAATAATTTCTTATCCAAAGCTAATCCTATAGAAGAGATATATTGCAACATACTTTTTTATAGGGCCCATGTGGTGATGATTTTAGGGCTAATTTTCGGAGATGTTCTCCTTATTATATTGATCATCATATTTAAAAATCAACTCATTCTAAAACTTCTAACACCCTTAAACCAAACCATTAAAAATTAGAAAATTTTAGACTTTTATTTTTTAAAATCGTTGATTTTCGGTAAATTTTTTTTATTAGGGTAGAACAATTAGAATGACCCGAATAGATCGATTTTTAGATATGATGATCTAAACAGTAAAGAGAACATCTTCACGAAAAATTAGATATTCAATCATCTCTATGTGAATCTCACTAAAAATATTGTGCAATAATATTGAAATAAAATATGTTGTAATATCCATTCTCATTCCCTATAAACCTAACATCATTTCTAATTAGTAATTATCAATGTGAACCCGCTCTTAAATATTTTTTTAATATGTACAAACTCATGCGCAACGTATCCACATACAAATATAAAACATTTCTTTCTTTTTTCTTTTTCTTTTTTTGAATTTTTATATTGGTCCCTTGTAACTTAAACATATATTCCATGCGTACATATGACATGGTAAGCGACAAAATCACTTTCGACTCCTTAGTTTTCAAAATTTGTATTTTTATCTGTCTTTATTTACCAGCAGCAAATGAAAAGCCCAAGCACAAATACATTATTGTTCCCTCGTGTTAAATTGAAGCGCCTGTCATCATCAAAGAAAAAACAAAAACAAAAAACACGTGTTTAATTGCCTTTTTCTTGTATACCATTGCTAAGGTCTATAAACAACCAATAATGATGGTAAAAAGGCCCACCTAATTCCGGTTCTGGCTACTTTAGTATCCCATTGAAGAGGAATCGAACGGAGAAAAACACAAACCAGATTACGAAAAATAGTGAATCTTTTTATCTTGATTTTTTATATTTGATTAATATATATAGATTTCACATATAAAATTAAATCGTAGGGATTCAGAACAAAATATATACCCCACTAACGAGAACTAGATCGAGCCCATTATAACATTATTCCATTTCTACTTCCACCCAACAAGACCGACTGCAAGTGCTAGCTAGTTTAGCTGATAAAGTCTGATGTTGTTGATCAACTGACACCTATAACTAAAATACGATGACTCATTTGATTCTACTCAACATGTTCTGGTTTTAAGTCTTAGTAACTAGAACAATTCTAATGAACCTTGCTCTCACTCCCAAACCATATTCTTGTAATTCGATTTCAGAAGCTTTTTGAAACTTAAGACTTTTTTTTAATTGGATGCTTGGAGGCTTCTGTTTTACACTATAATTACTAAATTTTAAGGATGCTTTGTTTTTAAATCAATCAATGCCACACCAAATGCCAGATGCATAGGTTGCATGAAAGGTCTACCTTTGGACAATTAAAAAAAATCTGTTCTAATCACTTTTAGAAGGGGAATGCAAACAATCCTGAGAATAGATTCTCTGTTAGGGGTGGGACTTGGGTTGGGTCAACCCGACCAACCCGAACCCGACCCGGTATTTGGGCAAGCATGGGCAAATGTTGTTGGGCATTTGGGCAATTATGGACATCATTTTGCCAACCCAAAGTTGAATTTGGGCAAGCGTGGGCAGAAATAATTGTCAATCTGGACAACCCGCCCTACCCGAGAAACTTATATATATAAATAAATTATAAAATTTTAATTAATTTCTAACATGTGAAAATATTTTGAAAGATAGAAATAGATAAATATATTGAATTACCAATATAGAGTGGAGGTATGAAGACCAAAAAAAAAAAATTCCCGTGCCTCATTTTATGTAAAGTCAAAAAGATTTTTGTCACTTAATAAATAAAACTCGAAAGATTTTAAAATCATCTTTAATTTATTTATTAAGTGAGCAGATCAATTGTTAGCTTTATCTTTTGAAACCATGAAGGATATTTTGTTTAATTAAAATTGTTATCTATTTGTTATTATTTTTTGTATTAATAAGTTCATCTAATCATCTAAATTTATTGAAACTTGGACAACCCGAAGAACCCGAGAAACCCGAAGAACCCGAGAAATTTACACGGGCCATGCGTGGGTAGACTCCTTCCAGATTTTGTGGGTTCTATGGGCATTCTGGGCACACGGAGGTATAGTGTGGGCGTGGCATGTCCAAAGCCTCTAACCCGCCCAACCCGCCCGAGTCCCACCCCTATTCTCTGTCCACATTTTCATGTGCCGTCTCTGTTCCCACGTTGATTTTGGTTTGTTGAACCTATATGGACTCGAACCAACATCTAATTTTTTTTGTGAGATTGTTCTCCTCATCATATAAATCATTCTCACAAAAACCTAGCCATTTCTAAAAGTTTTAACCCCATTAAAAATTGATTAGAACTAAAAGGTGATAAAATCATCATGAATGGTTGATTTTTCAATTAATTTTTAATAATGTTAAATGTCTTAGAATAAACTCTTTTTTTTGTCAGAATGATCCATACAGCGAAGAGGACATTCTTACCAAAAATCAATCATTGGTTCAACTCTGTATACGTTCCATAAACTAAAATCAAGAGTACATGCAAAATGGAGACATAGGATTTAATAGGATCCCACCTTGCCACGGTCCAAAAAAGTTTTTCCTACTTTTAAACCATGTTTGGAGTAGAAAGAGGGGTCCAATTAGGATATTTCTCCGGATTAAGATAAAACCAAACAAACTATTCTAGTGATCCTAATCTTTCGACCACGACTCCTCCTGTAACCTTGCTCTAATAGAAAATGATAGATCATCTAATTTTCAATCTAAATAGAAAAATCTCATAAGTGGGCCCAATTTCTTATAAAAAAAAGTAAATCAATGACTATGACACAAGAATACGCCAGATTCCCTTCTCTAATAAAACATTATTCCATGTATGAGTTTATAGACCATATATAATAATATTAACCCTATATGTGACTCACATGCTATATAATTCCCCCATAAAATAAGATCACGTGTTTCTAATAAAGACAGAAAATAATAAATAATTATTTCTTACAGCCTAACTTTATTATTCAATAAATTACGAGAATGTGACAACTCGTTGTAATCATGGTTCCACGTTTAAACTGATATTTTTAGGTACCCTTAGGTGTATAGTTAGTTGATGCCTACGTCAGGCGAGTCCATTAGATCTGATTGCTTCGAGATCTGTAATTTTATGTAGGATTACTTCTGATAAGCATCTCGAGGATGTTCCATTCAACGCAATCCATTTAAAGTCGGATAATGCTAGAAGTACTTCCAGGATGACTCCCAGGATGACTCCAGAATGAGGTGGCAAGATCTGCTTCAAACTTAAAAAAAGTAAAAAACAACTTTACACAAGCAGATCTTGCCACCTCATCCTGAGAGTCATCCTGGGAGTACTTCTAGTATTATTCAAATATAAATCCCAAATTCTTCTATAAGTTTCTCAATAAATTTTAAATAAAAGTCTCTAAATGGAAAATTTGCTAGAATTCTAGTTTCTTTAAACGTTTTTTTTAGAGATTCCTAGCAGCCAATCGAACTAAGAAAACTAGAATTTCTAGTCCCACCAAATTCCTCTCCAAAATCTTTCATTCAAATAGACTAATTACCTAGTTTTCCACTAAATATCTAATCCCCACAAAATCCATACATAAAATTTCCGATGCAATGAGACAATAAAATTTCTTAATTTTAGCCAAATATGTATTTGTTATCTATAAAACACAGGAAATTAGTTTATAGACTTTAATGAATAATACTAGAATTACTCTCAGGATGACTCCCATAATGAGATGACAAGATCTGCTTGTATAAAGTTGCTGTTTGAATATTTCTATGAATTCTTTTTATGGATACCAAACATATCAAAGAATTCAACTTCTATAATTTTTATGTTTCTAAGAATTTATTAATCCCTTGATAATATGAATTCTGCATTCAAGTATAAAATCGCAAATTTGCCAGCTTTTTCTGATTTTCTTTTCTTTTTTTATGTAAAGAAATTTTTTTTGCAACCTCCGTTTTGTTTCTTTATTTTTGTTAGTTTATTTGGTTCGTCATTATTTAATGTTTGTTTGGTTCCTACTTTATTTTTATTTTTATTTTTATTATTATTATTATTATTATTATTATTATTATTATTATTATTATTATTATTATTATTATTATTATTATTATTTATGTGGTTTCAGCTTTAACAATTTTTTCACGTTTTTCATACCAACCAAACAGTGGACTAAGAAAACATGTCCCACATATTTTAAAAGGTGTTTTTTCTTTTGAAAAAGTAGGCTCTGGCTTTGGCTCAGGCTTGGGCGTGGCTTCTCTCTACATTACAGTAGATTTTTTCTCAAACTCAATATTTTATTATATTTTTTTTAATTAATTTAATATTTTTTAATTGAAATTAATATTTCTATGGCTCAATTATGAATTCACTTGCAACTGCTCACCATATCATTTTCACCCAATACCATTCTTTTGAAACACCCATGTTGAACAACCATTTTCTCTAAATTTATGTTTGATTGCATTTGATTTTCACTGAATTAAGTTATAATCTGTTTAGACAAGAGATTTAGGGGAGAGATTTTGTGGGGACCAGAGATTTTGAGAAAAAATATAAAATCTCTTGTCCAAACAGACTATTAGTTTTGTAGAAACAACACAAATTATTCTGTTTTTATAATTTGCATTCCATAAAACTGCGGACCCACTCAAAATCGTCAAAAATAGTTAATTCTCAACGTAATTCTATGGAATAAGCTTTCTTAGTCCTCCAAAAAATATATTTTCGTGGAATTAATGGATATAAACTTATTTCTACAGAACACATTTCTTTGCAATTAACCACAATCTAAAAATTCGAAATTATTAAAAAAAAAAGTTGTAAATACTATGCTTAGGTGGATATTTGGATCTAGGTATGAGCCCACTGACCCACTAAAGAAAGAAGTTTTGGAAAGAAAAAAAAATACAGTAATTTTAAGTTTTAGACTTTTATGTGGTATGAAAAATGGACAAACTTGCTTTCTAATTTGTGAGAACTTTTGATATAGATTGATCATTAAGCTGGGCTCCTGTGTATTTTCAACCCAACCCAACCCAAGCCATGGAACAGTTTGTAGAGAGAGAAGAGACAAACAGAAAGAAAGACAGACATGGAGAGAGAAAAATAGAGAGAGAGACTAGAGTGAGTCAGATCCGAGCAAGGCAGATGGTGATCTATATATACCTTATAGTATATACTTGTTATGTGGACATAGAAACCCTTTAAATATCCATCACTCCTTTAATAATCCACACACATCTCATCACCTACGACCTTCTATATCAAAAGATTCAAAACTCTCCCTCTTTCTCTCTCTAGACTCTCTCTCTCTCTAAAACACAAAAAAAATGCTTCGAAGAACCAGAAGCACATTCTTCTTAGATGATGAGGCAGATCATCAGATCAGCCATGAAAGCAACAAGAGATCAGATGATTATTTCACTACAGTTAAAAATCACCTGCATATTACTAACAATAGTAGTAGTAGCAGCAGCTCATCAAACAAAAACTCTTTGGATCCAGTACTTGGGTTGAGAATACTCATTGATCATCATCATCATCATCATCATCATCATCATCATCAATCTTCTCATCACAAATCAAATAACATTATAGTAGTTAAACCCACATTTAGATTGGGCGGATCTACAAGTAATACTCAAACGCATCATCATCGGATCCCAGCAGCTTCTCAAGAATCCAGCTTTTTGAAAGCATGTTGTCTATGCAAAAAAAAGTTGAGCCCTCAAAAGGACGTTTACATGTACAGGTATAAAAAAAAAAAAAAACACTACCATATTCTTATTAATTAATTAGTTAATTTTAATTAAGTTAGTTAATTACTCACTACACCTAAATGCTAATAATTTCTTAAATCTTCTTGTAATTTTTGGAATAATTTCTTGATTAATTTGAACTAATTTAATTATTAAAAATTAATTTTTAATTTGTATAGGTTATATATAATTGATTTTAATCTAATTAATTATAAATTTTGTTTATTGATGAATGTAGGGGTGATCAAGGTTTTTGTAGTGTGGATTGCCGGTGCAGGCAAATTTTGATAGATGAAATTAAGGAGATGGAGGCTTCAACAAAGGAGATATTAGCATCCTCTCGACATTCCCCATCAAATGTTTGGGTTGGTGGCGTACCTGCTGCAGGTCGTCGAAGTGATATTCCGGCTGCAGCGTAAACTTACAGCGAGTTTTCTCGTCGGATAATTGGGTTAATCATCATATGATCTTTATAATGAATTCATAAAGACATTCTGGCTTAATGTCTCCCCTATCTCCTTCCCTCCCCTCTTTTGGGCTTAAGCCTTTTATTAATTAAAATGATATTCATGTAAAATGGAAGAGTTAAAGATTAGTGATGATTAGCTTAAGGGTTTTTTTTTAGGTTAAATAATGAGTTTTTAAGGGTTACTTATGATGGGTTGTTGTAATATGAGAGTCAAATAGAAGTAATTTAAAGGGAAAAGTTTTGTTATTTATTTTCCTTCATTAGATGTCTTTGTTAAGATCTTTACTTTTGATTGAAG
>MVGT01001244.1:322169-336365 GCA_002174775.1 Macleaya cordata | reverse complement strand
TGCGTCTAAAGTATAGAACCCCAGCCCAAGCCTCCAAGCGTGGTCGTGGGCTCTGCCACTCCATGTTGTAGACTACTACGATTGAGAGAGAGAGAGAAAAGAAGAAGAAATTAAAGGGTCAACCCTTTATTTTTTTTTAGAGAATTATCAAATACACAATTTTAACAATATTTACAACGAAAACCTACACAAACATTTCAAGCCAAAAACTCTAAAAAAGGTGTAAAGACGTATCTGCCCTCTAACTAACTCAAATGAATATTTAACTCTCAGTGCACGTTAGTACCAAATATACTTTTTTTTAAAAAAATTTTGTTTTTCACACAAAAATATCATAACTTTAAAAATACAAATAAATTTTTTAATAAATTTATATTTTTGAAAAGCATTCGTCGAGATTAGTCAACAATACCTTTTTCTCATTTTTATTTTTTGCGTAGCATAAAACTACGTTTTTAACTAGTTTTATTATCTAAATTGGATCAAAATTTAAACTTTTATGCTTTAAAATCAGGAAATATGAAAAGAATAAATAAAGATTTAAACAAGTGCTTTCTAAATATATAAATTTTTTCAAAATTTGTTATTAAAAACAGCGTGTAAAAATAGTTTTGCACAAAAATAAACTACTAGATATATACTTTGACAAAAAAAAGATGCAAAAATATTTTGTGTTTTGAAAATAGAAAACTACATTTTTAACTAATCTATATCCAAATTCGAATTTTCATACTGCAAAAATATATAAATTTTATCAAAAAATTTTATTGAAAACACATGCAAAAATATTTCTACAAAAAATTAGTAATAAATTTTTTTTTTTCAAAAAATATTGTTGACTGATCTCATCTCGACGAATGCTTTCAAATATATAACTTTTGTCAAAATCTGATTTTTAGTTTAAGAGATATAATAATTTAAATTTTAAAAGCAAAAAAAATAAATTTCTTTATTTTTTAGGCATATAAATATTAAATTTGTGGGCATCTAACTCAAAACCAATTAGCAATGAAAGGATTGACCCAGAATCTTTATATATTAGGTTGCAAGTCATTCAAGTTCCTATTCCTGTGGGGCTATTCTCAACACGCCCCCTCATGTGTGGCGTTATTTGGAGCCTAACACGTTAAATTCTATTGGGTGACGTGGAGTATGTATGGTCTTTAAGCCTATCACGTGTGGATATACTCTGTTACCAAATTAAATAAAGAGTTACGTAAGATAACAAAAAGATTTAGAACCAATAAGAAAAGAGTCTAACACCAAAGAAAAGAGCCTAAGGCCTCGTTTGGTATTGCTTAATTTGGGGTTAAAAGTACTTTTGTTTTAATTTTGAGTAAAAATTGCGTTTGGTAAAATTAAAAAGAAGTGCTTAATTTAAAATTTTGGGGATTTTCACAGCAGCTTTTAGAAGCAGCCTAGAGGCTGCTTTTGAAAGCGGCTTTTAAGAGAAGCACCGAATTCGTGTGACGGTCTTTTTCACAATACCTACAGTACCCTCATCTTTTTTCCAAAATGACAACTTATGCCCTTTAGCAACCAACGCATTCTTGAACTCTTCCTCCATTTGCCCCTTCCTCTCAAACTCTCACTCTCAGTAAACACTTTCTCTTCTCTTTCATTATATTTTCTAACGCTCCCAGCAACAAGAACGAAGCAGTGGATCAACCTCGAGTAATACACGAACTGAACCAAGCACTGGATTGACCACCATCACCACACGTTAAAGTAGGCACGCAGCTTCTCTCTCTTCTCTCTCTCCATTAGGGTTTTTTAATTCATTAGATTTAGGTTTGTCTAATTTACTGAACTATTTGGGGTTCAATTTGTTAGGTTAATAGATTTCTGCTGCAATTTATGTTTTACCCAAATTTCATGTTTTGTGATGAATGAAGTAAGTGTATTGTTAGAATAGTTGTTTATTTCAGATTTTTTATGATAATCCTGAAAGTGTATTATTTTTAACTAATTCCTTTGGTTAAATTGTTCTTGAACCCACTCGTGTTGCATACTTAAGACAATTGATAAGAGAGTATTACTCGATCCATCATATGCTGATGGGGAGGAAAAATGCATTTGAAAACATTCAATAGTTGTTGGTGTTAGAGACTCCTACCCTCCATAGCTCTACCTATGTCATGAAAATCTCATCCCCCTTAACTAGATGTGAGGGGTGAAACTCTCTTTAACTTTGAAAGAACCTACGATTCATTAGTCAATTTTAACTCTATTAATGAAGTAGACTCTTCCACGGACATCTAAGGATTTTTCTTTTTCTTTTTTTTCTTTTTGTACAAATGTCAAGTTGGGATTCAATGAGAAGGGCTTTGGTAGTTCTTCTTCGTCTGGTTTCGCAACAAGCACTCTAAAAAATTTGCACAGTGGACAGGCTGCTGTGTTTGTAAATGGGAACACAACAATAGATGGACTAGCAAGTACTTAAAAATAGGTGGGATTTGTTCATTAGTATGAGCACTAAATCCATCAATAACTAATATAACAAGTTATAACTAGTTTTATGATGTACGAATCCTAAATAGAAATGAACCAGTCTATTCTAATTTAAACCTCTTTTATTAGGACTATTCCCAATTAATGTCTATGTTATGACAAAGCATTATAGATATGAAACTGAGTTGGTCCACTGATATCCTTTTCTTTGGTTGTATTAGCCTTGTCTCACACAATATCATAGTGCAACTGATGTAGTACAGAAGATGGAACTAAGGTTTGTATTATACTAGGGTTCAGTAAGGTGTAATTATGTTGAAATTTTAGATTACGAGTATTAGGTGTTTGGAGATGGGAACAAGGTTAGTAAATAATACAATGTCTTCTTCTTCTTCTTCTTCTTCTTTTCTTCTATCACTAAACGTCTGAGCCTACTAGGAAGGTCTAAATTGTCAAATGTCCCTACATGCATCTTTCTATTCACTATATTTGCCTTTTCCTTTCTATGAAGTTTCCTAAATTTTTTTATTTAGAAAGTTATGAATTAAATAGATATCAATTCAAACTCCAAAATATATACTATGTAGGTATGTATTTGCCTAATGACTTAATGCTGTACATAATACTTTTTTATTTATTTATACAAGGTAAGGAAAGAATAGGATTCATGGCGAGTCCTTCTTCATGTTGATTCATCATTTAGAAACATTGATTTTTTTTCCTTTGATATTCATTTTGAAGTGGTAGCAATTGATTTGGTTAAGCTATATATGTCTCCATAGGTTTTTATCTTATTTTGTTCAATAATATATCCAAATTGGTGGTGTTAGATGCATTAACTGTGGTTTCATTGTTCATTATCATAGTTGGGTTCATCTTAAATTACATTTGTATTAATTTTGAAGTCCCTTCTAATATAACTTATTTCTATTGTTTTTAGGTTTTGAGAAGAGATCCATGAAGTACAAGTATGAGAAATAGATGATTTCTTGCCAAAAAAAAAGAAATAGAGGATTTATGAGAAGGGCAAAAGAAGAAAGAGGAGTTATAATGTATTTATTTTATGAATCTTTTTTTTTGTATTAATTTTTAAAAGTTTTGTATTTTTTTTGTACACCTTTGTAAAAATATACTATTTAATATAAGTTTTTATTTAATAGTGAATTATTAAATTTCTTTTTAATAATTAGGTACATAAACATAGAAAAAAGCTAAAATAAAAATATAGCAATAATAATGAAAAAGTAATAATAGTGACACTGAAGTTGGGGTTTTGTTAAGTGAAGGTTGAAACATTTTTAGCATCATGTACATTTTAGTCATTAACCATAGTCACAACACTTTACCACAAAAAATTATCAAATACTGTAATTCTACTTTTGAAACTCACAGCATTTTAAAAGTATAGCTTACTAAACACTTAGCTACTTTGCTTCACAGCTGATTATTCCCACAATGCAGTAGAAAGTACTTTTTTCAGAAGTCACATTAATACCAAACTGAGCCTAACACCTAAGAAACTTATCACTATTAGTTACAATCTTAAAAGAGATAAAAATACAATCAACATGAATCTTCCCTCTAGCTTATCATCATCAATAGGTCTTCATGGGGCATGCACTATTACGCCCATGCCCAACTTGTTGGTTAGGCGTCGAAATTGATCTCCCCAAGGAGCTTAGTAAAAATGCCAGCAAACTGATTGGAAGAAGAAATGTACAGAGGTTTAATAAGTGATATATCTCAATATGCTTCGTTCAAAAATTGGGTTTTTAGCAATGTGAATAGCTGTTTGGCTATCACAATAAACAGAAATCGAATCCGAATGAGAAATCCTCAAATCCGTAAACAGATATTGCAACCACTGAATGAAGGTTTCCCGAACCAGAGATTTTATTTTACGCAGTGGAAAAATATAATAGAGTTTAAAATTTAATCTCTGATTCATGCAGGATCTCTCAACAGTTAATAGGGATCTTTTAATTATAGTTTAGTTGCTTACCTTCAACGCTTAATCCAAACAAATTTGATTAGTAGAAGGCTTCAACTAGTTGCTATAATCCACCACTTTAGATCTCCAAGTTTTCTCCTTTTTCTTGCAACCTGAAAAATAGAAAACCTAGAACTAGAAGAGAGGCTAGGGTTTTCACCACCTTTTACTAATTAGAACTAGGAGTAGAGAGAGATGGAGAGAGGAGAGAGAGTGGCGGCACAAAGAGGGGTGTTCTCTCTATTTGTGTCGCCCCTCCCTATATGTATATATAGGGAGGTCTCCACCTCTTTCTAAATTCTAGTCTAATTAGGTCTTGGGGTCCCACAACTTTCAGCTAATATTTTATTTAGTATTTAGTCCTTATGTCTTACATAATTAAATATAAAATAAAATAATCACAAATTAGTCCACTACACTTTTGTGATTGAATACTCTGATACTTGCAGTAATTATAAATAAACCCTTCCTCCATTATACCTGCATTCAAACCCTCTACTGTGAACCGATATTCATAATAATCCTTAGGTCAGTATTTTAGTACCAGTCACATCCTTAAGGATTATTATTTCTTGATCATTGTACCTCAATCTGTGCAGACTAATTATTATTCTTATAATCTCATAAGAGATCACTTGCCAATTTAGAATAATAATTTCCACAGATGAACAAGGTATATCAAACTGATGTGGATTTCATATTGAACTAAAATATTCTTACTCTGTAATTATGCCCATCCATCTTGTCCAAAATATTGGATCACGTTTACGTTTTTGACCTCACTGATTGACAAAACAAAATGGACATAATATACACGTAAGGTATATATTAATTCTCAGAATTAAGGTTTAATGCAACAACAGTCTCCATGGAATTTTAGTTATTCAGTGACATGAAATAATAAAATTTCATGCTGACCAGTTCAATGTAAACTTGTTACATCAATGCATTGGACTTGGGAGTCAATACTCCGGTGATGGAGATATATCACACAATTAACCAATGCATTATAGTTTATCGTCAACAGTACTGTGATCTAATAAACTACGAACAAAGCATCAATGAACTATACTTCCCACATGCAACACTTGCATGCATTTAGCTCATCTACGTAAACTCATCATTATTACCATGCATGCAAAATAATAAACTATTTTATTAAATCATAAAATGTCATCTAATTGTTTTAGGGCATAAACCCAACACTGAATTTCAGCAATCATATTAGCCAAAGCTCAATATTCAGCCTCTTCATAGGAACAAGAGACTGTGGGTTGTTTCTGGACTTCCATGATATAGGACTGGATCCTAACATAGTGAAATCACTGATAGTGGAACGGCGGGTTATGGAACTATTCTCAACAGTGAATTTGAGTAAAGCTGTGTAATTTCAAGTACTATATGAATTTTAAAATTGACTTATTTAGATTGTAAATCTATTCAGACCTTTATCTCATATTCAGCTTAATTGTTTAGCTGATCCTTTTGAAATGATCCGCATGCACAGCTGATTTGGAGAAAGTTAACTTGCACTTTACTTGGCCTAACACAAAAACTCACACTGGCTTAAGACTTTTAACCACGTAATTTTAAGCTTTCTAACCATCTATTAATATTGTTTGTAATTTTGTAACCATTTTTTGACAATATTAAACGTTCTAAATGAACGATGATCTTTCGTGAGGATAAGGAGATCACCCTCATAAATATAGTAAATTCTCTATGAGTGGCCATCATCTCATACAAAATAAGCGATACATACTAAATTTGGAATTGTATTGTATGTTAAAGTCTGTGGTTGTTGATAATATAGACCTCGATTCAAATCCTGCCTAAATAAAAAAAAATTAAAAAATATTAGAAGACATGCATAATTCAAGAGGATACAAGTAGTACTCTTTGGCAACATCGCAAGAAAATAGCTAGTCTTGTATGCACGTGTGGAAGGTATGGGCAAGTTATTTGTTGTTGGGGAAAATAGGGTCTAGATTAAATTGTGCAGCAGAAACAAATAACTATTTTTCCTTCACAGGACCACATGAGGATGCATGAATTAAAACAATAACTTGAAGATCAGATACATACCGTTTAAACGCTTGCATGTAATCCCAGATCTTTCCTCCTACGTTCTGGATCAGTCGTCGAAAACCCGAAAAGATACAGCAACAGTATTTCGGACATAACTCTCTAACGGTTCATCCGATTCGCCTAGATAATATATGCTTTTTGTAGGAAATCGAATTTTCTACAACTTTGCGTGAAATAGCAAATCTCCAATTCTGCTCCGAAAATCCTCAAAACGCGATTTTAAATTCTGACGGGAATATATTACGAATTTTGAGTTTCTAAAACCATAAAGGTCATAACTTGAATTCTAAATTGGGAGAGAGTTTTAGATACACAAGTTAGGGTGGGCTATCTTATGAACCCTATCTCTATTTATAGAGAAAGACTCTCTTCCCATATCTTTAGCTCCAAGTTAGGTCCATATGGGCCCCACTTACTTAAGCTTTTGATTTATTACTTTGAGGTCCATATATCTCATATAATTCTCAAATAATAAATCTAATTGCAGTTAAGTCCACTAAATAACTGCAACTGAATACTCTCAAGTAAATGAATATTATTCAGAAGCCCTTCACTCGTTATACCAGCAAATAGTCCCTCCACTTAACTGATATTCGTAATATACACCAAGGTAACATTAACTATTAATGTCAGCACCTTTCGAGTAATTACATCTTAGTCCTTGCCTGCCATATCATACCATTATAATTATTCTAATAATCCAATAAACATTTTATAGGATCACTGCGCAGTCTAGAATAATTAATACTCTTGATTAGGCTCTCAAGGGAATATCATTTTGGTGTGGATTCCTTATTGACACAAAGTAATCCCACTAAGTGATTTCGACCACCCAACCTACCCAGAATATTGGATCACGTTTGCGTTGTCTGACCTCACTGTTTGGTAGATCAAAGTGAGTAGAAACCAACTTGTAGGGTATACTCTGCTCTCAGGATTTAGGACATTTGCAATTAGCAAGTTTTACAGAATCTTTTTATGTGCTGACAATAACATAAAAAGTATTCTGTCTGACCTGTTCAGTGTATTCTTAATACACCAACACACTGACTTAGAGTCGCCACTCTAGTGATGGAGATACATCACCCTATAATATAGAAGTCTAGTGTATTATAGTCTTATCAGATGAATTGTTCAGATTCATCACTGACTATGAACTATACAAGAATATAAGGAACCAGTAAATTACATCTCTCCATGTATGAACACTTCATACAAATAATTTACTTACAACATCATCTTGTGAACAACACTTAATCCATCATATGAATAAAGTAATAATATAGTATCATGCTTATTAATAAATATAATTTCTCAATGTTATCAATTTAAATTATTTTAGGGCATAAACCCCACACACGTATGATGCATAGATACACCACACACATGCACACACGTGCGCTCCATATATGCCACAACCTTGTTGGACCACGGACTAACTCACAGGTTGAACCATGTGGTATCCGATCTGGTCTAGTCGGGTTGATATGCGAGTTGAATGGGTTAGGTCGATCTGACCTGCGAGCTGACCCACGGGTTGGACCGTGAGTCCACGGACCGAGTAAACGAGTTTGGATATTAGGTTATCGGGTCAGCAATTTTGGTCAGGTTACCGGGTTGTCGGATCGGGCCAACGGGTCTGTACATGGGCGACTGGGTAGGGTCATTGGTTGGAGTGAACCAACCAAACAGTCCCTAACAATGTCCACATCCAAACACCTCCTAACCCAAATCCTTATACCCTAACCTATCCCAAAATAACTTATCTTTTAACTCAATCCAAACATTCCTTAAGAAAAAAGTCTTTTTCTTAATTATGCCTAGCCAAACAACACTTAAGAAAAAACATTTTTTCCTTAATATGTCAAACCAAACAACACTTAAGAAAAAACATTTTTTCCTTAATATGTCAAACCAAACAACACTTAAGAAAAAACACTTTTTCCTTAATATGTCAAACCAAACAACACTTAAGAAAAAACACTTTTTCCTTAATATGTCAAACCAAACAACACTTAAGAAAAAACACTTTTTCCTTAATATGTCAAACCAAACAACACTTAAGAAAAAACACTTTTTCCTTAATATGTCAAACCAAACAACACTTAAGAAAAAACACTTTTTCCTTAATATGTCAAACCAAACAACACTTAAGAAAAAACACTTTTTCCTTAATATGTCAAACCAAACAACACTTAAGAAAAAACACTTTTTCCTTAATATGTCAAACCAAACAACACTTAAGAAAAAACACTTTTTCCTTAATATGTCAAACCAAACAACACTTAAGAAAAAACACTTTTTCCTTAATATGTCAAACCAAACAACACTTAAGAAAAAACACTTTTTCCTTAATATGTCAAACCAAACAACACTTAAGAAAAAACACTTTTTCCTTAATATGTCAAACCAAACAACACTTAAGAAAAAACACTTTTTCCTTAATATGTCAAACCAAACAACACTTAAGAAAAAACATTTTTTCCTTAATATGTCAAACCAAACAACACTTAAGAAAAAACATTTTTTCCTTAATATGTCAAACCAAACAACACTTAAGAAAAAACATTTTTTCCTTAATATGTCAAACCAAACAACACTTAAGAAAAAACATTTTTTCCTTAATATGTCAAACCAAACAACACTTAAGAAAAAACATTTTTTCCTTAATATGTCAAACCAAACAACACTTAAGAAAAAACATTTTTTCCTTAATATGTCAAACCAAACAACACTTAAGAAAAAACACTTTTTCCTTAATATGTCAAACCAAACAACACTTAAGAAAAAACACTTTTTCCTTAGTATGTCAAACCAAACAACACTTAATTGCTAATGGGTCGCCCCTTAACAGTTACTGGATTTCCCCTTAACAGTCAATGGGTTACCCCATAACAGTTCGTGGGTTACCCCATAACAGTCAGCAGGTTACCCCTTAACAGTTCTGGGTTACCCCATAGTAATTAGCAGGTTACCCCATAACAGTTCTGGGTTACCCCATAGCAATTAGTAGGTTACCCCATAACAGTTCGTGGGTTACCTCATAACAGTTTCAGGTCACCTCATAACAGTTTTGAGTTGCCCCATAACCGTTCTTGGGTTACCCCATAACAGTTCGTGGGTTACCTCATAACAGTTTCAGGTCACCTCATAACAGTTTTGAGTTACCCCATAACCGTTCTTGGGTTACCCCTTAACAGCTAATAGGTCAACCCTTAACCAAAACTATTACAATAGCATTAAAACTTTAACTATTAAAGTTCTGATGTTATCAAGAAATAGCCTGGTTGTATCAAACCTAATAATAACCAAAATTTATAACATCACAACTATATCTCATATTGCTCTGACGTTAACAAAATTACCTGGTTATATCAAACCTTAATTAAAACTCTTAATTAAGAAATCTTTTAATTAGAAACTCTATTTAATTAATTAAACACTTTAACTAATTAAAAATTCTAATTAAAACTTTCTTTAATTAAACAATTTAACCAAAGAAACCCTAAAACTAACCCATGACTCCTTGCCTTTTTTTTTTTTATTATTTTATAAAACCTTTTCCTGAATCAAAATAAAATTAATAAACAAGAACTACTAATTTTTGTTAAACCGATTAAAACACACTTTTAATCCTTTTCTTTTTTGAAAAATTTAGAAACCCTTTCTTTTGGTCAAGAACAACAAGAATACTATTTTCTTTTTCTTGGATCCCAATCTAATCTTTGTGTACAGACCTTTTACCAAAAATTAATCCAACCCTTATCAATCTCATTGATATAAATTTAATCCCTAAGTATTTTGGATCAATCAAACCCTTAAATAATCAGGAACAACCTTAAATAAAAAGATTTCATGTAATAATTCATGCAGTGCCTCAAGCCTGCTCTGATACCACTGTTGGGGAAAATAGGGTCTAGATTAAATTGTGCAGCGGAAACAAATAACTATTTTCCCTTCACAGGATCACATGAGGATGCATGAATTAAAACAATAACTTGAAGATCAGATACATACCGTTTAAACGCTTGCATGTAATCCCAGATCTTCCTCCTACGTTCTGGATCAGTCGTCGAAAACCCGAAAAGATACAGCAACTGTATTTCGGCCATAACTCTCTAACGGTTGATCCGATTCGCCTAGATGATATATGCTTTTTGTAGGAAATCGAATTTTCTACAACTTTGCGTGAAATAGCGAATCTCCAATTCTGCTCCGAAAAGCCTCAAAACGCGATTTTAAATTCTGACGGGAATATATTACGAATTTTGGGTTTCTAAAACCATAAAGGTCATAACTTGAATTCTAAATTGGGAGAGAGTTTTAGATACACAAGTTAGGGTGGGCTATCTTATGAACCCTATCTCTATTTATAGAGAAAGACTCTCTTCCCATATCTTTAGCTCCAAGTTAGGTCCATATGGGCCCCACTTACTTAAGCTTTTGATTTATTACTTTGAGGTCCATATATCTCATATAATTCTCAAATAATAAATCTAATTGCAGTTAAGTCCACTAAATAACTGCAACTGAATACTCTCAAGTAAATGAATATTATTCAGAAGCCCTTCACTCGTTATACCAGCAAATAGTCCCTCCACTTAACTGATATTCGTAATATACACCAAGGTAACATTAACTATTAATGTCAGCACCTTTCGAGTAATTACATCTTAGTCCTTGCCTGCCATATCATACCATTATAATTATTCTAATAATCCAATAAACATTTTATAGGATCACTGCGCAGTCTAGAATAATTAATACTTTTGATTAGGCTCTTAAGGGAATATCATTTCGGTGTGGATTCCTTATTGACACAAAGTAATCCCACTAAGTGATTTCGATCACCCAACCTACCCAGAATATTGGATCACGTTTGCGTTGTCTGACCTCACTGTTTGGTAGATCAAAGTGAGTAGAAACCAACTTGTAAGGTATACTATGCTCTCAGGATTTAGGACATTTGCAATTAGCAAGTTTTACAGAATCTTTTTATGTGCTGACAATAACATAAAAAGTATTCTGTCTGACCTGTTCAGTGTATTCTTAATACACCAACACACTGACTTAGAGTCGCCACTCTAGTGATGGAGATACATCACCCTATAATATAGAAGTCTAGTGTATTATAGTCTTATCAGATGAATTGTTCAGATTCATCACTGACTATGAACTATACAAGAATATGAAGAACTAGTAAATTGCATCTCTCCATGTATGAACACTTCATACAAATAATTTACTTACAACATCATCTTGTGAACAACACTTAATCCATCATATTAATAAAGTAATAATATAGTATCATGCTTATTAATAAATATAATTTATCAATGTTATCAATTTAAATTATTTTAGGGCATAAACCCCAACATTTGTAAGTTTAGTTATTTATATATTGAATTATTTTTTGGACAGCCTGGAATCCCAACGGAATGCCTAGCTAATGTAGACATGGCACTGTAAGACCCACCTGTCATTCCCCTTAAAAAGTGTTTTAGATGTCCTTTCTGGCGTTATAGCGTGGACCTCACCGTGCCACATCTACGTCGGGTACAATATGGATATTTCCATGATTAAAGAGACACAATCTTAAAAAAACTCTTTTTTGGGTTTTTTATTTAACAATCTAATATTACAAGATTTTATTTTTGAGTAATGTAAGGGGATACAAGTTAGACACACTAACTTATGGGTCCTACATAGAGATCAAGGGCTATTTTTTTATGTGGATGGTGTCCTCATCATGAAAGTCATCATTATTATTACCAAAAATCAGCATTTCTAAAACTTTTAGTCCTATTAAAAGTTGATTAAATATCAAGAGTAAAATTACGTTTAAAAACTTGTTGTTTTTAAGCGCAGATTTGAGGGCCACGGTCTGATTTTTTGTAAGTTTAATCTTCATGATGAAGAGAATACCAACTGCATGTTTTATTTCGTTAAATGGGATCTAAACTCATGATAAAAAAAACAAAAAACAAAAAACGGTTGCATGCACATTCAATGTTAATGAATTTAAGCTTCATGCATATATTGCATCAAACTACATATTTTGTTTGGTTAAATTTATTATATAAACTTCTCTCATTCATTCATTTGCTTATCACTACATGTATTGTGTTTATTTTTTTATTGGGAATCGATTATACTAGTTAAAAAGGCAACGGAAAAATAGGATTTAAAAATTTAAACCGATTCCTAATAGTCTGTCCAACTGTTAATGAAATCCGATTAGATAAGGATGGAATAATATACCTTTGGAGCGTGAACTGAATCCCCAAAAATTTTCTATTAGATGAAGACGATCCAACGATCAAATCTATCGGAATGGATCGTCAAACTTGTACTCCGGTTGTCGAGAAAACTGTTCACAATTTGAACTAAAAAATCCAAAAATTATGCTGGCGTATTTTGGCTATAACATTCTGCTCTTTAATCCATTTCGCCTAGATGATACCGTCTTATTATAGGAAATTTAATTTCCTACAACTTTCGCAGAAATAGCCGACCTTCAATTCTTCTCCGAAATACCCTAAAAATTTATTTTTTGTACTTGCGGGATTTTATTACGAATTTTGGAGACCCAAAATCTAGGGTTTTCTTTTTCTCTCAACTTGAAGTAATTAATGTTAGATTTTAGCCCCTAAAACTGTAATTAAACCATGTAAACTTGATGCTGAAACTATACTTTAAACTTAGGATTAACATAATCTACAACTAAGATTATTATAGAGGAGAAAACAGTAAGAATAAAAAGTATAAACAGTTACATACCTGTAGTCATAATTGAATCTTGTAAACAGCTATATAAAACAGAAAATTATCCTCTAGATCAACTTATTTTTCAATAGATGGACTTCTCTCCTATCTCCCTTAAACTTCTCTGATGGAAAAGTAGTTGTTGTTCTAGGTTAGGAGAGAGACCAACGGTAAAAAAGGCTGTACAAAGCATTATTTTCATGTCTATCCATCAAATACTGAAAACAGCCCTGCACTTGCCTTAATTTACAAGTATGCCATTGATATGGTGTTACTAAGGTACTTAAAACTTGATGTACCTTAGACCATTAAAACACCAATACATAATCTTAAATTTTAATCATATACTAAAGTTTTAGATTGGATTAACGATGTTAAAATACTTTTACAACGTTTTACCAAACATTGTGATATTGGGGTGTTGTCAAAAGTGCTATATACTTGTAGAAGAAATTTGTCACAATGTTTAACCAATGTTGTAATTGACCTTTTAACAACAAGTTTACAACGTTGTAACTAATAGTTTTAACAATGATTGCAAAACATTGTTAAATCTCTTCATTTATATATTTTATAATGTTTACTAAATGTTGTATAAAATATATTTCTTAACATTAATGCAACGTCGTAGAATGATCATTTTACAATGTTATTTAAACATTGTGGAATTTATATATTATTAAAAAAAATTACTGGAAAAAATAATAGCACATTCATGATATTGAATTACATCTCACATAAATTGGCAAAAAAAAGAAAACCCCAAAACAAGATAATACATGAAAAGAACTGGTAACAAAAAAAAACTGGACTACTCTTGCATTACCTATCAATTCAATGTACATATATTGTTATTTCAAACTCTTAAGTCAAGTGCAAAACAAGTTATCTGAAAAAAAAAA
>MVGT01001244.1:270557-318155 GCA_002174775.1 Macleaya cordata | reverse complement strand
AGCGGTCTTAAGAGCTTCGCCCCACAACGTTATGGGTAAAGTATTATTGCTTAACATACTTCTAACCATATCCATAAGCGTACGATTACGCCTCTCAGCAACACCATTCTGCTGTGGCGTCCCAGGCATCGTGTATTGCGCACAAATGCCAAGCTTTTTAAGGAGTTTGGCAAATGGACCGGGTGTTGTCCCGATTCATCATACCTTCCATAATATTCACCACCTCGATCAGATCTAATGATCTTCACCTTTCTATCTAATTGTCTTTCAACCTCAGTAATGAACACCTCAACGACATTCACTGACTGAGATTTGTTATGCAACAAATAGATGTATCCATATCGTGAAAAAATCATCAATAAAGGTGACTGAGATTTCTCTCCACCTAAACATGCAGTGGAAAAAGGTCCACATATATCAGTATGCATAATCTCAAGAAGTTCACTACTTCTTGTGGCTCCTTTCTTGGTGTGTTTGGTTGCCTTTCCCTTAATGCAATTAATACATACTCCAAAATCAGTGAAGTCTAGGGTTGGAAGAATCCCATCCTTCACCAATCTTTTTATCCTTTCTTTGGAGATATGCCCCAATCTTTTATGCCACAAGTTAGCAGAATTCTCATTGATCATGTTACGTTTACTTCCAATACTCACATTATGATGCTGGGTCAAAAGGGTTTCAGCGTATTGGATATCTAGATTAACCTTATACAAACCATCACACAAACTACCAGAACCTACAAGAATGGAATTCTTAAACAAACTGAAGCATTGATTATTTAAATTAAAAGAATATCCACAAAGATCTAATTTAGATAAGGAAATCAAATTACGTGTCACAGAAGGCACGTATAAAGTATGAGAGAGGTCCAAACTAAAACCAGTAGAAAGAATTAAACGGTAAGTTCCTATGGCTAATACTTCAGCTTGACTTTTATTTCCCATGAAAAGAAAGCGTTCAGTTGGACTGGGGGTTCGGCTTGAAAGGTATCCCTGCATCGTATTAGAAACATGAACATTAGCACCCGAATCAATCCACCAAGTATTAGAAGGAACATTAACAAGATTTGATTCGAAACACACAAGAGCTAATTGCTCACCTTTCTTTTCGAACCAAGCCTTACGCTTTGGACAATCCTTTCGGATATGTCCTTCCTTCCTACAGAAGAAACACTTAACGTTCTCCTTTTTCTGGACCTGTGAAGCATGAGTAGGTCCATTTTCCTTTGATGGTGCTGATTTCTTTCCTTTTCCGGGCTTCCACTTCTTCTTTGCTCCTTGAGTCATGAGATTAGCGGAGAAGCTTCCTTGTTGCTTGAGTCTTGCCTCCTCCTGAACTATCATACTTGATAGTTCATTCACATTCCATTTGTCTTTAAGAGAATTATAATTCATTTGGAATGGACCATACTGAGGAGGCAAAGAATTCATAATGAACTGTACCAGGAAGGATTCTTCTACGTTCATCCCCAATCCACCCAATTTAGCTGCAATGTTTGACATCTCAAGAATGTGCTCTTGCAAACCTTTCACACCATCATATTTCATGGTGGTGAGTTGAGCCATAAGCGTGCCGGCTAAAGACTTATCAGCGGCACGAAATCTATCCTCAATTCCTTTCAAAAATGCCTTAGCATTTTCAGCTTGAGGTAGAGCAGTCTTAATGTTGTTTGCGATAGTCATCCGCATGAGCATTAAGCTTAGTCTATTCGATCTTTCCCAGGCATCATAAACACTCTGCTCATCCGCACTGCTGTCGTCGGTAAGTGCAGCGGGTTTCTCAGATACAAGAGATAAGTCAAGATCAAGAACACCTAAGGTGAACTTGATATGCTCACTCCATTCAGAGAAGTTTGAGCCATTAAGCATCGGAATAGACGAAGCATGCGAATGAAGAGAAACTGGTACTGAAACTGCAAAGGATTAAGATTCATACAAAACAATAAGAATATAAATTCGCTCGCATCAATGTAATTCAGAAATTATAACATACATTCTGATAATCAATGAACTAACTGTATCATCAAAACTTTCCTTTGGGATAAAATTAAGACATACATAGTGTTCATTAAATGGGTGACCCCTCACCCCTATAAAGCCAATTAAATACACATCATCCAATCAAGAAAACTTGATACCTTTGGGTATTTTAGGTCAGCCTAATCAGATGTAGTCATTTAATTACTTTATACCATTCTCTAATCATCTCAACTGATGATTAATCTTTGGACCAATCGTCAGTTTGTAATTAGAAAACGCGATTTGCTATCTCACTAACTTAATGCATTGGTAATTACATTAAATTACAATAATATGAATGTAAATACAAAGGTCTATCTACGCCATAGGTCACTTTGGCTACCGTCGTACTGGTTAAACCTATAATATTCACAATTCACTAATGTGACATATATAGCAAGATATAATCATAATTAATGTCAATTAAATTTATGTCAAATTGACTAGATTATGATTCCAATGCGTCCGGCTCGAAAAAACGAACAAAACAAGCCTTTACGGCTCAAAAACGGACATAAAATGAGCCCGAAAACGCATAAAAACCAATAACAAGAAATTTGGTTCAATTTAATTTCAATTTCAAAAATAAAATTTGGTTCTAGTGTATTGGTTCTGGTACTGGAACCAATTTCTAAAATTGGTTCTGGGTCACAATCGGGTCGGGTCAGCATGTGGGTCGGGTCAACGTGCGGGTCGGGTCAGAATTCCGGGTCGGGTCAAACTTTTGGGTCGGTTCTAGAATCCGAGTCGGGTCAAACCGATTCAAATTCTGGTGGATCAGACCGAGTCAACTCGGTTTAGTTCATCGAGTTAACTCGGCTTGACACGTCTCCATCTTCTCCTAAAATAACGGAGAACAAAATTTGCAAATCTCATTATTTGAGATTTGCGGAACATGTTCGTAATCCTAATCTGCTACTCCCACACGTCACCTCTAACACCAACAAATCAATGGCCGAAAAATTAAAAATAAAAGAAAATCGCTCGAAAAATCCCGCCGAAAAAATCTCGATCGGTAAGTTCAATTAATAAGGAAATCAGAGAGATTTTTTTTTTAAACAGGATCCATTCTCGATTAAACAAATCTCGAATCAATTATTCAGTAACCACCATATAAATTTCCAACGAAAGGACCCTATTAAATTAAAAAAAAACGTTGCTGACATAAGGTACTCTGTTTCAGCTTTGCAAAACAGAGTACCAAATTCAATTTTAATCTATAAGTAATGATAACTAATCATTAGCCAATAATAATTATTAGTAATCATTAGGCAATAGCTATTGTAAACAAACAATAATTAATAAACTATCAACTGAAGATAGATTACATCAGGCACTCCCATTAACAATGGACGTATATATTGAATACCATTAAGATGAGATAAATAATAATCTATCTTATGATACAAATCAAACAACAACAGTAAATTAATGATATGTATATATTTGATCAAAACAGAAACTTGATCAACCCGATTATATCAACCAAAATAAGGAACTTCACACAACCGTGAACCCTCGATACAAACCTCGAATCACATTAATGAGCAAGCAAGATAAATCAGCCCTTAGGCTCTGATACCACATCTTAAACTTACTTAGTTTATGCATACAAATATTAGGCGGATTAAACGCATAAACTTTAATCTATCTAGAGATATCATGCTTGCCACTAATATTAAAGATTCAAGATTAATGCACTTACCTCGATCCATTATGCTTGTTGATGAAGATGACAATGGAGGCAGGCTTTAGCTTTCTACCTAATACACACCGAAACCCTAAAGGCAAGCCGCACATACGATGGAAGAGTGCAACTTGAGAGGGTGAAAACTATGAACCCTAATGCCTCCCTATTAATCCTTTTATACTCATATTCCATCATAATGAGTTTTAATAGGGTGTACCTACCAACATCCAATAAGATGGTCCCTAACCCTAATGGGTCTATACAATTGGGTTTTGGTTAAGCCCAGTAATTAAAACACATGGGTAATCATTAATGGGTTAATGTGGGCCACATTCTAACAAGATTGTCCTGGAAACAATTAAAATATATCATTAGGCTAACATCATCAAACGTAATAGGATTCAAAAGGATACAAAAAGGATATATGAGACTGCTAGATTTGATTCAACTTTACAAATTGAATTTTCATAATAGTTATACATTGATTGGAAAAGCAAATAACAAGGGTAGGCATGTTATTTTAAGTCAAGTGTACCATGAAGAAAAACTGATTCATATGGCGTAGCAATGCACTTCTTCTAGTTACATGTGGAGGACACAAATACCTTGGAGTCACGCACGCATCTCTATTTTACAATTGACTCACACACGCATCTATGATTTAATAGAATGCAGAGAAATAATGAAGATAAGAAGATGAAAACCTAGTATACAGATATCAGTAACCCCTATTAGAATTAAAAATACCCCCTATACTTTGCTTCTATAGCAATGCAGCAATGCCTATATGATTTAAAATGGGATGACACATCATATATAATATAAGAGCCAAAACCCAAACAAACAGAGTCAATTAATGATCCCCAACTTTATAAAAGAAAATTAATAATCCCCAAAATCCAATCAGTATATCATTCACATCATATAATATAATATAAGCAAAACACAAATACAAACCCCAAATCCAAAATACAAACAAAGAGATCTTTGAAAGAGAACTTCCATGCAGAGATATTGTGTACCTGTCTATTTGTGGCCTTCAAAGAGAGCTTTGAGATAGAACTTCCTCCCAGAGAGCCTTGATAGAGAGGCCTTGCAGCAAAATTATATCATCACAAAAAATTTTAATCAGAAAATCCCCTCTTACTCAAACACAATATCAAGTTAGATGAAAACCTAACAAATCCGCAATAACTAAGGCTTTTTGAAATGAAGAAGAAGAAGGACAAACAATTGACAATCCACAATTTCAGAAATAACTAGGGCTTCAAAGGAAAAAAAATTCTACCCAATCTTTTTATTTTTTTTTTGAATAAAAAGGGGCAAAAATTAATTTAAAAGAAGCTGCTATGTACAAGCCTAACAACAGAAAATACAACCGACAATAAGAGCTGACTACAAAGACACAATAGCATCCTATCTATGTACTAGATCTTCAAAGCAGCTGAATTTGAAAATAACCTCCATTGATCTACAATTTCAGCATAATAATAAGGTTATGTGTCTTCCCATGTCATCTAAGATATAAGTCAAGAGCTATATATACGTAGTTCTCCAAAAAAAATCCCTGCAATCGACTGATTCCTAATAAATCTAAATAACCAAATAAGATTCAAGAGAGAGAGAAATAACCTTCACAGCCGAACTCAACATTCAAAACTTCAACCTGAAATCAACTACAAGGAAGATTAAAAAAACCCAAAATAACCTCACAAACGAAACCTGAAATCAAGTGTCAGGATCAACTTTCTCCCACAGCTCAGTACTCTTTTAATACTTCTTGATTTCTCTCAGAGCCACCATTCCGGGCCTGAAATTATGGGGTTTTCCTCTTCACTAACGAAAAAAAACACTCACCAAAAATCATAAATATTACCCAAATATATAGAGAGAGTTAAAAAAAATTACCTAGATCTCGATTTGTGTTGCTGTAGATAGAGATCTCACAGGCTCGATCGAAGGAGAGATAGAGAAAAGGTGAGTTAGAGAGAGCTTGGCCGGAGGCGATGAAAGGAGAAGAAATAGAAGAAGAAGAAATTACTCAGGGTTTTTACTAGAAATTGAGGAGAGAGAGGAAAAAAAAGAAATTGATAAGAGGGGTGAAGAGTTACATGTGATCAGCACTTGCAGCAAGAGGAAAAAGAGGAGAGATGAAGAGTTTAGGGTCGTCACTCGTCACTTGCAGAGAAAAGCCCTAGCTAAGGTTCTTAGAGAGAGAGTAGAGAAAAAGGCGACTTTGTAAACCAAAAAAAAGGGCGGGTTATGACGCGCCTCTATTTTGAGTGCCTTATTTTGGGCACAGATATTACCACTCAAATTGGTTAGGCCTTCCATGCACAAGTAATGTTGGGTGTAATCTTTTAAATAAAGTGATAAAACTTGTAATTTCATTATGTTATTGATACGCTTCAAGTAAAGCTACGTGAAAATAATTTAAGTGTTGATTTTGTATGAGGATGATGTACATATCATATAATTAGCTCATCATCAAAATAAATTGTGTCATTTTAAAACCTTTAATCACATAAAAAAAATTATGTGATTTATGAGTCATCTATGTTTACAATTAATTTTAAGCATGTTTGATGGGGTTAAAAGTTTTAAAACAGCTTGAGTTTTTATATAAAGATGATCTATGTGGGGATGAGAATGATAAAAATGGATAATTCATAAATTACACTACTTTTGATGGGGTTAGAATTTTATAGCAATGTGATTTTCAGTTAGGATGATCTACATAGTAAGTAAATCTTTAATACCAGAAATGAAATCAGTCATTGGATCATCTCCATATGGAACCACGTCAAAATAATGTTTAAATGAGATGGCATGACACAAGGGGACGACACGTCATGGCACGACACTTAGCATTGTATAAGTGTGCAACAAGCCGTTAAACCCCTAGGTTTCCCCTAGTGGACGGGTGTTGTCTCGTGAGGGTTTGCAGTTAATCTACCCACAAAATTATAAGTTCAAAATAGAACAGGGTTCACAATATTGTTTCAGAAACATAAGCAATTAACAACAGAATTTTAGCAAGCTAATAAACATGAAATAGAGTTCAAAACACTATCCTGACACTAAAAACCTTTCACAAATATTCAAGTCTATGAGTTAGAAGTAAATAGCCAACAAAAGTGTAATTCTAGTTATAAGAAAACCACAACCTTGATCACCTTCCTAATACTTTTCGCTTCGACTTCAGCCTCACAGTTAGACCCTCAAAAATAGAATATTCATAATTGTTTCACTCTTATATGCGAGTTTGAATAAAGCACAAAACAAAAGACTCACATATATATATATTGAAGAACGAACTATTTTTAGAGGACTGATCTCATAGAAAGGAATGTCAACCACTACATTGAGGATGGGGATGCTCACTTAACTTCTCACCTGATCAACAATCTAACCTCTCTTTTCCTAGTATCTAATAGGACGATATAATGAGTAGAATAGAATGAAGTAGAATATACATGGTAGAAGGATATAGGATTTCTGAGAAGATAGGGGTCTTGGATCTTTAAGCCGGACACCACTTGAATTATACTTCTTCACTTTTCTCCAGTTGTTCTTTAACTTGAACTATTTTGAATTTGACTTTCTTCTTTTTCACTCTGGGCATGTTATTAGAGCCCAGCCTTGGTAATGGCACGGTAAATGCTAACACTGGAAACGGTACAAGAGCACGACATGGGGCATGGCACTAGGCATGACACGATACAAGGGTACGACACTGGTCATAGAGCGGTGAAAGCATAACACTAGACATGGTACAAGGGTATAATAGATTTTGTACTATTAGTGGCGGCCATTATATTGTGCGCTTATTGTCCTTATGACATACCATTATATTGTGCGCTTATTGTCCTTGTGGCATACCATTGTGTTGTGCCCATTGTGTCATGCCATTGTTTTATGCCCTTAAGCCATACCATTTAATTGTTGTTTCTTTGTGCCACAAACAAATGCTGTGTTTTGTGCCATATGGTATATCATGGATTACAACGTTGTGAAAATGTGATTAAAAACTGATAGCTTATAACGTGGTATAAGTGTTGTTAAACATGATTGATTTTACAATGTTTAGGAAACGTTGTTAAACATTACCGTTTTACAATGTTTAAAAAATATCGTTAAAGATAAATATTTTAACTACATTGGATTAACATTGTTAAAAATAAATATTTTACAACAATGAAAAAATGTTGTTAAATATAGGATTTTACAACAGTTGTCATGAAATGTTGTAAAAAAAAGAGAATTTCTGACGTTTCAAAATTAAACGTTGAAATTACCAAAATTTTACAACGTTTTTATTACAAAAGTTGTAAAAGACCTAAGTTTTTACAACATTTTAAAAAAACGTTGTAAATGAAACATTGTAGTAGGGGTTTTCTCTTGTAGTAAAGCTAACATTCTCCCATTGGTCAGCAAAAAATGTTTTTTGTCATTAAAAATATTTAGCAAAGGACTATCCGGATTAGAACAACAAATGAAATCGGGTGGCCACCTAGTTTAGATAAAAATAAATCCCAATCAATGAGTGAATGATCATGTATAGCTAAATAATAGCAATACTTAGTTCCAAAAACACATTAGCATTAGATTGTAGAAACCAAAACACCCTTAAACGATGTAGGGCCATTTCCATAATCATAAGACTAGTATTACTATTGTCCCCAAGTAAAAACTTATTGGCATACTCAGTGCAGATCGAAAAACAACATGGTATACCTTTTTTGGTGATTGCTTCGTGTTTTTCGATATGTTCAACACCGAATTAGACAACTCTAATAAACTTTATGATCTAAAATGAGATCTTTTATGTCTTAATAAAGAGACTCACAATGTGCACATATTAAGAACAACCATAATATATATAAGGCTGAAGAAGTTGATTATAAACAAGATAAGTCCAAAAACATCATTTCTCCAGCACATACTAAAAACTATCTACAACATCTATATCTGAAACATTTTAGGACTTAAGCCTTTAGTCGTAGGATCTGCAAGCATTTGATCAGTGCTGATGTGAGAAATTACTATTTCTTGTTCTTTTACTTTGTCTCTCACGAATAAGGACTTCAAGTCGATGTTTTTGACCTCCATGTACCTTGATTATTTTTAGGAAAATTAATTGCAGCTTAATCGTCACAGAAAAACTTCATTGGTCTAGCTACAGAACCTATGACAACTAGTCCTCTCATAAAATTCCTCAACTAGATAGCTTGAGTGGCTGCTTTATAATATGCTACATATTCTACTTCCATTATAGATTGTGCAATGATAGATTGCTTAACACTTCTCCACGATATTGCACCTTTAGCAAACATAAATATATAACCTAAAGTGGATTTAAGGGTATCAGAACAACCTGCAAAATCTTCATAATAACATAAAACTTCTAATTCTGTCGATCTTCTGTATACACGCATGAAATGTTTGGTCCTCTGTAGGTAGCGCAACACTTTCTTTATTGCTTTCCAATGTAGCTCTCCTGGATTATGTTGGTAACATTCAAGCATGCCAACAATGAAACATAAGTCAGGATGAGTACATATCATAACATACATTAAACTACCAACTGTGGAAGCATACTGTTTTGTGTCTATCTGTCTCACTTCTAATTCATTTTTAGGACACTGCATTTGATTGATAACATTACCCTTTACAATAGGTGCATCACCTGGTGCACAATTCTGCATTCCCAACTTTTTGAGATTATTTTGAATATAAGTTCCTTGAAACAATCCCAAAATTCCTCTATGTCTATCACGATAGATCTTAATTCCTAAAACATATAAAGCTTCTCCCAAATCTTTCTGTAGACAATAATTTTTGCCCCGAATGCTAAACATCTAAAATTCGCTATGAACTACGAGATCCAAGCCTGAACCACCTCTAATTCAACCCAATCAACCATTGCACCAAATCAATTTAGTCTTCCCCCAACTCAATTTTTCCCAATTTGACCCATACCGGGCCTAATTGAATGAATGAGGTGAAAACTCCCAAAATTCGGACTCGAATTGACTTTAATTGGACCACGTCAGGGTTCATTGACCTTCATTCAACTCAATTGGGTCCTCACTTACCACAATTTGATTTTATTGAATTCAATTTGGCTCAAAATTGAGCCTAATTGAAGGATTGGGTGAAAATTCCTAAAATTGTTCCGAATTTGGCTTTGATTTGACCACTTTAGGGTTCCCCGGGGTTAATTAAAACTTAATTATTCCTTAATTGATTTTCAAGATAAATAAATTTCAAAGATTTGATAGAAATTGGACTTAATTTGGGTTTAAAATAAAAAATCGAAACCAAAATCGGAGTTGGAATATTCTAATGGCCCTCTATGGGTCATTTTGTCCAGACCATCAGATCTAGGCAGATCTGACGGCTAGCAGAAAACAGCCTTCCATGAGCCGTTTTGCTGTCAGCCAGGATTAAAAACACCATATAAACCCCTATTTTGACCATTTTTTCACCCAATTTTTTTAGATCTCTCTCATCCACTCTCACCCATTAACCCTAATTTTATTTACACCCCACCAACCCCTCTTTTTTTCCTATAAACAGAGGAGATCTCTAACTCCAAAGGGGAGGCATGCAATAGATCTCAAGGGAGAGCATTAAATAGTTTTCATGTGAGAAGCATTCAATAGATTAGATTAGATGTATTCAATAGCTAGCTTTGAGTTTGAACTTGAATGAGATTCAAGTAAAAAGGGAGAGAAGTAGATCTAGTGTAAGAATGTTGGTGAGTGTTCGTCTATTTTGAGTGAAAATTTACTTTCATTTAAGAGGTAGAGATTAGATGATAACAAATCTATTTTCATTAGATCTTGACCCTATACTTCACCTTTACCCTTAATCCATCATCATCTACACCACATACCAGACCTAATCCCACTCATCTTGTTCCAACATCATCAAATCTCACTCATGATGGGAAGAACTCAAATTAAGTGAGTTTTTTTTTTTCATTTTGAGTTTGGTTTACAGAAAGAAAGAGAGAGAGAGAGAGAGAGAGAGAGAGAGAGGGAGTTAGTAGTAAATCACCTTATTTTTTAAAAGGAAATTCTTTGTTATTTAGAAAAATTATGGCTTGATTAAGGCTTGATCAAAGGAGTTTTCTTCACTCTCTTATTGGTGGATCTTAAGTAAAATAGGTAGGTGATCATCACCCCCTTTTTACTTATTATAGAGATTTCCTTCGTAAGTATTGTATGATATTGTTAAAAAAAAGGAAGCGAATAAATGTTGTCATTTCATGAATCTCATCTTATTGTTTTGTTTTGATGTACTAGGTAGTTACGCTTCCTATAATAAATATAATATTACTAATGATCTTTATCATTATTTTTCAACATATATGAATTTTTGAGTATTATTTTTAGATAAGTACTAGTTTAGGTAATGTTAATATGTCATGCAATAAAAAATAGTATGTTTAGCCTCTTAAATAATTTTTCCTCATGAAATGAGGCCTTGTTTCACACGAAATTCATGGTTAGTGCTAAAAGTGACATGTCTAGTAAGCATATCCATCATTTAACCATATTATCTAGCATTTGGGTGTGTGGGGGTTGATTTTCAAGTCACTACACTATAAAAAATGGTCAAAAAATGTGCTGGAATCTTTTCAGACAGGCATGAAATAAAAAATGTAAAAATGTAGTCTTGTAGATCTTGAAATAATACACAAAATGGGCTCAAGAATGAGTCAAAAAGGTTGTAAAATGAAGAAGTTATGATGGTTTGAATGTATACTTTAAATGTGTTCGATGAAATGCCTAAGTGAATGTTTGATGTGTAGAGATGTTTATTTTGCTAATTTCACATTAGTAGTTGTTTTGCTTGTTTAAATTCAAGTATATCAACCTTAGTTTTAGATTAAACCCTAGGGTTTATATTAGAAACTTGTCACTTTTGATAGTGTGCCTTAGAAATCAACCCAATAATGTAAATAAAATTTCAAATAAGCTTGATGGGCTTGACAAACCCATTCTCAAGCAAGTCCACTCTTCACCATGTTAGGTTTTAGACTTGTTTCATGAGTTTTAAACTCCTATTTTGAAATTGGGCTTCATAAACTCATTCCCTTATATGGGCCAAGCAAGAACACATCTTGACTTAAGCTCACCTTCCTCTTTTGGGCTTGGATATGCCTAAAACCCTAATTGAAAGCCCTAACCAAGCTAATAAAATTGGACTAGGTTTCTCTTTCTTAGATTAGTTAATCTAAGTTAGGCTCCTTAGTTTAAGAAATGCATTAGCTTTTGTTTTGTATGTTAATTTCGAGATTAGGCTAGGAATTCCCCTAAACTCGTCGAAATGTAACCACCATAGACTGGCACTCCTAAGTGTGGCATGCATGCCTACGCCACGTCGATGGTCTTGCACACTTAATTAGTTGGATTAATTCTTTAGTAACCTCACATTTGCAATAATCAATTTTTTTAAAACAAAGAAAAAAATTAATGTTTTCTACTAATTAAAGCATTCTATATTAGATTTTGGATCATGCTTAATGCTATGGATTAGAAATCCTAGTTAGGACTCTAGATCTTCCCTGAAGCATATCATATAAGCATTTTGCATTAGATTTTAGATCATGCTTAACGCTATGGATTAGAAAATCTAGTCCAAGTTGATTATACAGATTGGTTGGCTAACATCATCCCGGTACCAAGAAAGATGGGAAGGTCTGGATGTGCAGCGATTATAGGAATCTCAACAAAGCGAGCCCTAAAGATGATTTTTCGCTGTCACATATTGACATATTGGTTGATAATGGCAACGACTTATTATCCTTTATGGATGGGTTTTCAGGATATAACCAGATCAAGATGGCAAAAGAGGATATGGCAAAGACCTCCTTCATCACACCATAGGGAGTCTATTGCTACTGTGTAATGCCTTTTGGACTTAAAAATGCAGGGGCCTACTTGAAGGCTATGACTACCATCGTCAATGATATGATGCACAAAGAGATCGAGGTGTATGTAGATGATTTGATTGCAAAATCAAAGAGAATAGAAGATCACATCCGAGACTTAACCAAGGTCTTTAAGCGTCTTCAGAAGTTTAAGCTACGGCTTAATCCAAATAAGTGTGTATTTAGTGTGAAGTCTGGGAAGCTGCTAGGGTTCATTGTCAGTCACAGAGACATCAAGGTGGATCCATCCATAGTGAAAGCAATCACAGAAATGTCTCCGCTTAGAAACAAGGCCTAAGCGGAGGATTTAGTATATCAGTGGGTTTATTGAGCAGCTTACGCTAATTTATGAGCACATCTTCAAATTATTGAGGAAGGATACTCTGAAGATATGGAATGGGGACAAGAAGCTTTTGACAAAATCAAGAAGTATTTGACGAGCCTACCAATATTTGTCTCTCGAACCTCAGGAAAACTTTTAATCCTTTACATCACAATGATAGACGCATCAATGGGTGCAGTGCTGGGACAGTATCATGAGGAAAGTGGTAAGAAAATAGCCATATACTACATCAGCAAGACGTTGTCAGGATATGAAAAGAACTATTCAGCACTAGAAAAGATATGTTTCGCACTAGTATGGGCTACCCAAAGGTTGAGACATTATATGTTGTCTGATTTGCTACTGCTTTCAAGGATGGACCCTATTAAATACTTGTTCGAGAAGCCGGCACTTTTAGGAAGGACTGCAAGATGGCAACTTCTATTGTCTGAATTCGACATCACTTATGTCGCTCAAAAGTCCATCAAAGGAAAGGCAATATTTGACCATCTCGCAACACATCCATTACTAGATAAAGGACAAGTAAATGTCGAGTTTCCAAACGAACACATCCTGACTATTGAGCATGCAGATCATGAAGATGATCCATGACAGATGTTCTTTGACGGAGTCAGTAACCAGCTTGATAAAGGAGTAGGGGCAATTTTAATATCGCCGGATGGAATTAGAACCCCAATTACCATAAAGTTAAATTTTGAGTGCACCAATAACGGGGCAGAGTCGCGTTAAAGGCAGGTCGGGCCATCTCTACCTGGAGATTGATGGTCTACGGAGACTCTCTTAATTATAAAGCAAATCCAAGGAGAGTGGAAGTTAAAACACGATGAATTAACTCACTACGTACCATGCATGCCTCACAGAATTGACTAAGGAATTCGACCAGGTCGAATTTCACCACATATATTGAAACAAAAACCAGTGTGCAAATGCTCTTGCAGTGTTGGCATCTTGGATAAATGCGCCAGAGGGGGCGACAATTCGACCAATCGAAGTAATTATGAATGATCAGGTTGCCTACTGTTATTAGGTGCAAGCAATGAACGAAGAAGATGGATTCGAATCTTGGCATTATGCCATAAAGAAGTACCTCGAGTGCCAAAACTACCCCAAAGGTGCAACCAGAAGGGACCGAAGATCCATCAGAGGATGGGCTTCCCATTTTATGCTATGTAGAGAAATCCTCTTTAAGAAATCTCTAGATGGCTTATTTCTAAGGTGTGTAAGCCAAGAGGAATCCAAGAAGATCCTGGAACAAGTCCATGCATGAGTATGTGGCTCTCACATGATTGGACGAATGCTAGCAAAGAAGATCCTCAGGTATGGATATTACTGGGCTAGTCTGGTAACGGACTGCCACTGATTCGTGTTAAAATGCCATGAATGCCAGGTGCATGCAAATCTTATGCATACTCCCCATCACAATTGAATACTATGTCATTGCCCTGGCCTTTCTCAACATGGAGAATTAATGTGGTCGGAAAGGTGAAACCATCGTCATCTAGTGGTCATATCTTCATTATTGTGGCAATTGACTACTTTACGAAATGGGTATAGAAGCTTTTTCATGCAAAAGAATCAAGGGAGGTCCCACCGCAAGGTTCATTCAAAATCACATCATATGCCGATATGGGGTGCCTCATGAGATCATCACTGATAACGGGACTAACTTCGCCGGATCAAAAGTTTGCCAGTAGCTCGACCATTACATGATTAAGCACCACAATTCATCACCTCATAGGCCACATACAAATGGATCAGTAGAGGCTGCCAACAAGACATTGGTAAAAATCTTGAAAAAGATGACTGTGACTTACAAAGATTGGAGTGAGAAGTTGCCATGCGCATTATGGGCATATCAAACTTCGATACGCATACCAACTGGGGTAACTCCTTTTTCACTTGTATATGGCATGGAGGCCGTACTCCCAATCGAGGTGGAAATCCCAACTTTTCAGGTGCTTAAAGAAAGCAACGAGAACGAGGCCGAATGGATTTAATCCAGGGTAGATGAGTTAAACTTCATTGATGAAAAGAGAGTAAAAGCAGCCTGCCACTCATAAGCTTACCAGCAGAGGATAACTTGCGCCTTCAACAAGAAAGTTCGTCTAAGAGATCTTAAAGAAGGGGATTTAGTACTCAAAGAAATCAGGCCGGTCCTACAGACTGATCCCAGGGGCAAGTTTAGGCCAAATTGGGAAGGACCATTTATCATAAAGAAGATCCTCCCAGGTAAGGCCGTGCAATTGACAGATGTTAATGGAATCGAATACCAGAGGTTCACAAACAACGATCAACTCAAGAGATAATACGCTTGAGAAAACTGCTCAACTCCTAAATTAGGGGCAAGTGAAGCGACAATGGCTCAAAACTAGGGCCAATTCTTGGCCGACTATATAATCCAAGAAAAGACCCAATATAAAACTCATATCAACTAGAAAACAATTTGGGCCTCAAACCTTCCTTTGTACATAGAAATTATCACATTTTTCAAAAATCAAAAAAATCCCACCCCATGCTAGGGGCAAAGTCGAAAACCCAAAAAAAAAAATCAAATATCCAAAATCCAAAAAATTAGATATCCAAAATCGAAAAAGTTTGAAAAATCCAAAAAAAATAGAAAACACAAAATCCAAGCAAAAAAATGTTAAAACCCCAAGTATATAATTTGGGCCTCAAACCTTCCTTTGTACATAGAAATTATCGTCTTTTTCAAAAATCAAAAAATCCCACCCCATGCTAGGGGAAAAGTCGAAAACCCAAAAAAAAAAATCAAATATCCAATATCCGATATCCAAAATCGAAAAAGTTTGAAAAATCCAAAAAAAATAGAAAACACAAAAATCCAAGCAAAAAAAATGTTAAAACCCCAAGTATATAAATAAGGAGTTTAGTGAATAGACTTTCAAATTTTGTGCCTTTTATCCTTTCTTTCTAGCTTAACCTAAGCCACGCTATAACCTAAAAGCCCCTTAGGAATCCTGTGAGCAACATGAGTCCTTGGTAGAGAGGAAGAGTAGTGGTCTCTAAAAAATGTAGAAGATAAAGAATTCAAAAATAAAAAAACATAGTGAGAGAAATCAAGACTTGAAAAAATTTAATTGTTATTTGTGGGTTTCATAGTGTCAAGAAAAGATAAGAGCATAAAAGTGGTGCGAGCTATGATGGACAGTGTAAGCTTTTGTAACCATCCCAACACGGAGGAATCATGTCTTCAAAGACAACAAGGTCAAAGCTAATTCCCAACCTTGGCATAAGCCGGTGACAATCAGGCTATATATGCAGAGTCTGATGAGGAAATGAAGCATTAGAGGACTTATCCGAGAAATACAAACGGCCTATCCACTCGAGTCTAGCACTCCGGATCAATTATCATCGGCTACGTGTAGGTTGGGTATGATAACCGATTTCTTAATAAAAAGAAAAAAAATGGTTTTCTAATTTGTTTTCCTAAATGAATTTCAAAACTGCCAAAAAATATTTTATTTTTGAAAACCTTGTTTTTCGGGCAGCTAATGAGGACAAAACCATAGGATGCTATAGTTATGCTCTGCATAGTCTTAGTTAGGCAACTGAGGCAAATTCTCTAAGAAACAAGTGTATTTCATTTAAGTAAAGTTCACTAATGTGTGAGCTATTTATATAAAAGCATTTCTGTATCAGTGCAAAGGTGAAAAAGGGACACGAAAATCACTTCTCAGCGGGACTCCTCGTGCGCCGAAGAGTACTCTTACTCGATTCACTTTTAGAGTATGAAGCAGTCAGGAACCTACCATCATCTTCTATGCCATCACCTGCCAGCTTACCCTTGAGGTGATCGTTTTCTTCCCCTGGAGCCCTGCATTCGCCTGCCTATAGATGCGGAGGCTGGCCACGTGGTCAGCACATTCCCCAAGTAAATTTAATGCGAATATCTCCAGGCCACCCATTCGTTGAAGGAGCTCTTGGCAATAAGGGCAGGCCACCTAAATCAGACAATTTTCAATTCGTGAAAAAATGAGTAGAAACAACAGGGTTAGAAGAAGTTAAAACTTACAAAGTGGAATTCATTGCCACGGAATACATAACAATCAAAATCCGGGCAAGGTATGGGAAGAAGGTAGGGTTTGGTGCTTTCAGGAAGATCAACCGTGAGTTGCCAGCCCAGCTGCCGGCCAAGGTCTAGGGGCACTCTGTATAATTTGAGGTACCAACCTCCCTCATCGGTGCAGGAGAACATGAAGCTCACTTATCAGATGAACTACTTAAAGTTTCGTTAAAACCTTCAAAGCAGAGAGCTGGAGCTAAATGTTGAAAAATAGCCATAAGGAAAATCAAAGCTTAAAGAACCTTTCAAGATGAGATAGGGTTTTTCTCGCAAAGTCTCTCAGCCTGTCAATATGATGCAAAGTGAAGCTGACATGGAAAAGGTCCTCCAGATCACCAAACCTATAAAAGATTGTGCAAAAGCTCCAGAATACATGTCCAAGGAGGATAACAGCGACGACATCGAAGTCTGGTTATTCCCTAATGAGCTAAGTTGAAGTGTAAAGCGACATTCTACTATCAAGAGTCAAGACCAATTAATCAAAGTCAGAATCATCATAAAGAAGCCAAAGTGGTCAAAATCAAGAAAGCCAAAATTCAAAATGATCACAAGAACTAGTTGTCCATAACTTTCAAGTGAACACTGAAGAGTTAAATGATTGAGTGGTGTAAATGGTCCCCAATGTAAAGGTGAAGAAAGCCTAGATGATCTTTTCCTAAAAACCACCAAAAATTAAATTTATTTTCAAAATTAATCTTCTTACAATCACATGCCCAGTCGTGCACCTGTTAGTGAGTAGGCACCAAAGGAAGTGTCTAGTTATGACTTGGGATCTCGCGAGACCCACGTGGCGCTAAGGACCAATGGAGTATACTTAGTCGACCAAGGCAATCAGTTGCCTAGTTAAGTTTTTAATTTACCGACTATGCCTACCTAATGCTAACAGAGTGCGTTAGACGGAAGTTAGAAAAATACACGCTTTCCGCGGAAGAACTTGAGGGAGAAAATTCAGTGTCACAGCTCTGCCATTCGGTTACAAGGACCTCTGGCGAAGAGGGGCAAACTGTAGACACTAATTTTTGCCTCGAATGCTAAATATCTAAAATTTGATGTGAACTGCGAGATCCAAGCGTGAACCACCTCTAATTCAAATCATTGCACCAACTCAATTTAATCTTCCCCTAACTCAATTTTGCCCAATTTGACCAAAACCGGGCCTAATTGAATGAATTGGGTGAAAACCCCCAAAATTCAGACCCGAATTAACTTTAATTAGACCACGCCAGGGTTCATTGACCCTTTACTCAATTGGGTCCTCAGTTACCTCAATTTGATTTTATTGAGTTCAATTTGGCTCAAAATTGAGCCTAATTAAAGGATTGGGTGAAAATTCCCAAAATTGTTTCCAATTTGGCCTTAATTTGACCACTTTAGGGTTCCCTAGGCTTAATTAAAACTTAATTAATCCTTAATTATTGTTCAAGATAAAAAAAAATTTAAAAATTTGATAGAAATTGGACTTAATTTGGGTTTAAAATAAAAAATCGGAATCAAAATCAGAGTTGGAATGAACCCGGAACCATTTTGCAAAGGGGGGAGAACCGTTAGAATATTCCAATGGCTCTTCATGGGCCATTTTGCCCAGACCGTCAGATCTTGGCAGATCTAACAGCTAGTAGAAAATGGCCCTCCATGAGCCGTTTTGCTGCCAACTGTTAGATCTGATCAGATCTAATGGCCAGGATTAAAAATGCCTTATAAACCCCTATTTTGGCCCTTTTTCACCCAATTTTTATAGATCTCTCTTATCCACTCTCACCCCCTAATCCTAATTTTGTTTACACCCCACCAACCTCTCTTTTTTTCTTATAAATAGAAGAGATCTCTAACTCCAAAGGGAAGGCATTCAATAGATCTCAAGGGAGAGCATTGAATAGTTTTCATGTGAGAAGCATTCAATAGATTAGATTAGATGCATTCAATAACTAGCTTTGAGTTTGAACTTGAATGAGATTCAAGTAAAAAATGAGAAAGTTAGATCTAGTGTAAGAAAGTTGGTGAGTGTTCGTCCATTTTGAGTGAAAATTTACTTTCATTTAAGAAGTAGAGATTAGATTATAATAAATCCATTTTCATTAGATCTTGGCCCTACACTTCACCTTTACCCTTAATTCATCATCATCTACACCACACACCTCACCTAATCCCACTAATCTTGTTCCAACATCATCAAATCTTACTCATGATGGAAAGAACTCAAAGTAAGTGAGTTTTCTTTCCATTTTGAGTTTGGTTTAGAGAAAGAAAGAGAGGGAAAGAGAGAGAGAGAGAGAGAGAGAGAGAGAGAGAGAGAGAGAGAGAGAGAGTTAGTAGTAAATCACCTTATTTTTCAAAAAGAAATTCTTTGTTATTTAGAAAAATTATGGCTTGATGAAGGTTTGATCAAAAGGGTATTCTTCACTCTCTCATTGGTGGATTTTAAGTAAAATAGGTAGGTGATCATCACCCCCTTTTTACTTAGTTGTAGAGATTTCCTTTTTAAGTATTGTATAATATGATTAAAAAAAGGGAAGTGAATAAATGTTGTCATTTCATGAATCTCATCTTATTGTTTTGTTATGATGTACTAGGTAGTTACTCTTTCTATAATAAATATAATATTGCTAATGATGATATCATTATTTTTCAACATATATGAATCTTTAAGTATTATGTTTAGATAAGTACTAGTTTGGGTAATGTTCATATCTCATGAAATAAAAAATGGTATGTTTAGCCTTTTAAATAATTTTTCATCATAAAATGAGATTTTGTTTCATATGAAATTTATGGTTAGAGTTAAAAATGACATGCCTAGTAAGCATATCAATTATTTAACCATATTATCTAGCATTTGGGTGTATGGGGGTTGATTTTCAAATAAAAAAATATAAGAATTTAGTCTTGTAGATCTTGTAGATTTTGAAAAAATACACAAAATGGGCTCAAGAATGGGTCAAAAAGTTGTAAAATGAAGAAATTATGATGGTTTAAATGTATACTTTAAATGTGTTCGATGAAATGCCTAAGTGAATGTTTGATGTGTAGAGATGTTTATTTTGCTAATTTCACGTTAGTACTTCTTTTTCTTGTTTAAATTCAAGTATATCAACCTTAATTTTAGGTAAAACCCTAGGGTTTACATTAGGAACTTGTCACTTTGATGGTGTGCCTTAGAAATCAACCCAATAATGTATTGACAAACCCATTCTCAAGCAAGTCCACTCTCACCATGTTAGGTTTTGGGCTTTTTTCATGAGTTTTAAACTCATATTTTGGAATTAGGCTTCATAAACTCATTCCCTTGTGTGGGCCAAGCAAGAACACATCTTGACTTAGGCCCACCTTCCTCTTTTGGGCTTGGATATGCCTAAAACACTAATTGAAAACCCTAACCAAGCTAATAAAATTGGACTAGGTTTCTCTTTCTTAGATTAATTAATCTAAGTTAGGCTCCTTAGTTTAAGAAATGCATTAGCTCGAGTTTTGTGTGTTAATTTCGGGATTAGGCTAGGAATTCACCTAAACTCGTCGAAATGTGACCACCATAGACTGGCACTCCTAAGTGTGGCATACGTGCCTACGCTACGTCGATGGTCTTGCACACTCGATTAGTTGGGTTAATTCTTAGACTAATCCCACCTTTGCAATAATTAAAATTTTTAAAACAAAGAAAAGAAACAATATTTTCTACTAATCAAAGCATTTTCTATTAGATTTTGGATCATGCTTAACGCTAGGGATTAAAAATCCTAGTTAGAACTCTAGATCTTCCTTAAAGCATATTATTTAATCAGCATTTGCATTAGCATTTGGATCATGCTTAACGCTAGGGATTAGAGATCCTAGTTAGGGCTCTAGATCTTCCCTAAAGTATATTACCTAATCAACACTCGCATTAGAGTTTGGATCATGCTTAACGCTAGGGATTAGAAACTTTTAAAAAGTTAGGACTTTTAGATTTTCCCTAAAGCATATCATCAGCATTTGCATTAGAATTTAGATCATACTTAATGCTAGGGATTAGAAATCCTAGTTAGAACTCTAAATCTTCCCTAAGGCATGTCATTCATTTTTTCAAAAGAAAGAACATCTCGGTGCCACGTGTATCCCAGTTTACATGTGTGTCCGAAGAAATTCCAGTTGGGTCACGAGCATAACTGATTTGCATGTGTTATCATTTTTCAAAATGAAAATACTCGTATACCATGAGTGCGTACACGTGGCTTCCCAATTTAGCCATGTGTATTTCGAGCACGTATGTGGGCCCCAGTATTCTCATATACAACTTACGGTCACGTGTATTCCACCTCTTGTGTGAATGGCCCAAAGTTCATTTACACTTCTTTGCAGGACTAGTCCGCTGTGCTTTCAGGTTTACATAGTTGTGACGAATCCCCCTCGTTTTCTCGTTGACTGTGGAGGGAAATTTGCGACCAACAATGCTTGTTTGTGAATAGACGAAAGTATGTTTGCAATCCTGTGACGCTTAGATTTGAGCTTACGTGTCAGAGTACTTTTTACTTTTTGCCCTAAAACCTCAATTGCATGAAACATATACTAGAGGGGCTTAAACTTATTTTTCTTGTACGCACTCTTTCTTAGTGTAATGTAATAATTTTTAATCATGAAATTCTACCCAAACATCCTTAGTTGTAAAGTAGAGGTCGATCTTACGATCGGGCGGTTATCGGGTGCCTAACACCTTCCCGACCCATACCAGAAATCCCTTACCAAGAATCTCTCTATGTAGACCAGACTAGTCCAAAGATCGCCAAGTTTTCTGTGAAAACAAAATGATATTCCAAAATCAGGTTCTGATTCCCAGATTAATCAGGTGGCGACTCCATAAGTACAATAGACGATTCCACTCCAAATTAGGAATACGAGAAATGGTTTCTCTTCGGTCGTTCCCGGTTGAAGGGAAAAAAATTTTCACGGATCCTACACTTTCATCTCAAAATTTATAGACAGAAAATTTCTAGTATCATGGAGCATATGGATATCATTGCTAGCAAGTAAAATATTATCAACATATAAAACAAGAAATATGAACTTGCTCCCACTGATTTTTAGATATATGCATCTATCTACTGCATTTTCTGTGTAAGCAAAAGATGCCATGACATGATCAAGCTTCAAATACCATTGGCAAGAAGCTTGCTTTAAACCATATAAAGACTTTTTCAGACAACATACCTTATGCTCTTGACCCTTATCTGCAAAACCTTCTGGTTGCACCATATAGATCTTCTTATCAATTCACCATTCAGAAATGTTGTTTTCACATCCATTTGATACAATTCCGGATCAAAATGAGCTACTAGTGCCATGATGACTCTAAATGAGTCCTTTTTGGAAACTGGAGAAAATATTTCTTCATAATCCACACCTTTTTCTTGTGAATAACCTTTTGCTACAAGTCTATGGCTTTGTGTCTTTTTATACTGCCATCAACATTCCTTTTAGTTTTGAAAATCCATTTACAACCAACAGTATTTGCACCTTGAGGTAATTCTACTAGATCTCAAACATCATTCTTTTCCATACATTGCAACTCTTCAGCTATGGCAGCACGCCAAAGTTGTGAATTTTGTCCATTCACTACTTTTGAATAAGTTAAAGGATCATCTAAATCAACAGGTTCACCATGAGATCCCATCATGAATTTAGTACAATTCTGTTTGATAACTGGCTTTGTTGATTTGGTTGATCTATGTAACACTATTTGACCCTTTTCTAAAGATGCTGCTTCAAATGATTCTAGTATATCAATCTGGTTGTGATCATGCAATGTAAGTTTTGCTGGAGATTGAGGATCATCTTCATGAAAAATGCCATTTTCAGATTCTGATCTCCCACTAACTTCACCATCCTCTAAAAATCTTGCATTATTAGTTTCCACAATCTCAATGGGCTTAGAAGGACAAAAGAACCTGTAATCCTTTGATCTATTTGGATAACCAATAAAGAAACAACTTGTAGTTCGAGAGTCAAAAGGATTATAAAGTCTTGCTTCTGCTGCACAACCCCAAACATGAAAGTGCCTTAAACTTGGTTTTCTTCCTGTCCAAAATTCAAAAGGTGTCTTTGGCACTGCTTTACTTGGGACTCTATTCAATATATAGGCTGTTGTTTTTAATCCTTCACACCAAAATGATTCAGCAAGTGTAGAATTACAAAGCAAAATGCGCACCATATCTTTGTATGATCTATTTCACCTATCTGCAACACCATTTTGTTTGGGTGATCCTGGAATAGTGAACTGAGGTATTATTCCATGTTCTTTTAAATAAATCAGTAATTTCCCATGAGCCTCCCCAAAAGAATCAGCTTTCCCATAATATTCTCCTCCTGTAACTCCCCAAATTCGAATACCCATGACCCATTGGGTCATGGAGATCCAAGTTCAGGGGTTTTAGCATAACCAAAAGTAACCGACTAAGGATAGGTCTTGACGAGGTTAAAACACATAGATTTTTTTTTTGAAATGGCAACAAACCTAATTGAAATTGTGAAATCATCCGGACCTCATTTTAAATTTCAAAAGGTAAAATCTCTATCTTGAAATGACCATGAAGATGTCATGTACACATAACATTTTTGAAATATTTTTATGAAACAAATACTCACATAAAATAACACAAAAATTAAGATTCGTATATGTCAGGCAGATCTGATATGGTTCCGTTAAAAATTTCTAGTAAACACATTTTATATCCGAATTCAGATCTACTTACTGTTCTGGAAAATAGAGAAAAAGATCTAGAATTTTAGATTTTAACCTAGAACCAGTTCTCAACCATTTGGTTTCGAAATCGATATAAACTTGGGTAACCTGATCTGAATACATAATTTCAGAACGCATAGTCTCACTTTGAAAATTTGAAAACCTAATTAAAAGACTTCCAAAATTTATGAACTTAACCATGAACACCCCTACCTCTTATGATCATTTTAAGGCCAGCCCGGACTGAATGCCACTCATAAAATAGGAGAAATCACCACTTTACATAATCAAGTTCAGAAAAAGAACACAGTTCATCTGATAAAACTTTACCAAGTTAAACCATCAACATACCATGAACATAAATTAAAACAAACTAGAAAGTTAAATAATCCTTGTTCCCATATGATAATAATTAATTAAGTGTTCACTAAATCAAACGATCACCTACTCAAGATTCTCTTCTCGAATTGGCATTCTCCTCACTACCCGCGTACCTACTCCCCAGCGATGCCCTGTGTCTCTATGGGGATAATGGATCGTGGGGTGAGCTAAGCCCAGTAAGAGGATTAAAATAATAAAATAATAAAATCAATCATTTAAAAAAATGGTTGAAAGTAAGCACACAACATACAAATAATAAATCGCCACGCTTCCCTTACCCAACGCGTGACTAGAATAAGGTTTTGGTCACAGCACGCTAACTTACGTGATGCTGTGACACAAAATCAGTAAAATGCNNACACGTTTTTTTTTTCTTTTTTCTTTTTTTTTTTTAGAAAATGATTACAACATCAGCACAGTGTGATTTCAACATACATCAACATAATTACTTAAATATTTTATTTTATTTATGTTTCAGGTCGCTAGAACCCTGCAGTTATCAGAACTGCCTTTCGCGGGAATCCACATTTTGTGGTCGGCTATCAGAGGCATATATATTTTCTACTTTTTTATTTTTTTTATATATTCGATTTAAAATCAGTTTAAATCAATAACAACATCATCACAATGATATCAACAAAATTGAATACCTGTATTAGTAAACAGTGCAGGATTTCAAATCCCTTTTTGAACCTATTTATCTTTCATCGGATCTACTATCTTTTTTTAAAAAAAAAACACAGCATAACATAAAAAGAAATCATGATAAAATAGAAAAGAACCAGAAAGGTTCGAACCCCCTACCTGTTGCGCCTCCTTCGATCCTCCCTACGCTCCGGATCTCGTGTTTTCTTGCTCTACCTTTTAAATCTAGTTCTGTGATTGATTTGGTTTAATTTTAGGAGGTTTTTGATGAAAGAAAAATGGTGGATAGATGGAGGAAGGGTGCTGGTCGGCCTCTTCTCCTTCTCCTTTTTTTTGTGTTTTGGGATGAAAAATAATGAGATTAGAAGTGAATCTCGTTTTTTGACAAAAGGGTGTAATTAACTCATTAAGAAAGGTCCGAAAACCCCTCAAAACCCTAGAAAATCATACCCTAAGGTACCTAACACCTTTAGGGGCATTTTGGACACATAAAAACACTTATTAAGTGAGTTTTGACCCCTAAAAATTGATCTAAATTTTTATTACGAATTTCTAATTTAATGGTTGATATAGCTTGTTTGAAAATAAAAGGGAGAATATGTTAGATAACTAGAGAGAATGGGAGGGAGAAAATCGTGTGTAATATTTGGGGGAAAGAATGAGATTGTGTGAGATACTCTCCCACGTTTTTTTTCCTTTTTTTTTTTGTTTACTCCCTCAAGATAAGATTTGGTAAGATTTGATTTGAATCCCTAACCATTGTGAGTCCTTGATGTTTCTAATCCGAAGGTCCACATAACCCTAAAAGGATAACTAACTAATTTAGAAATCAACCAACTCTCTCTCTCTCTCTTTCTCTCACATTCTCCACATTTTTGGAGTGGGAGAATTTTTCTCTCACTCTCCCTTATATTCCACGATTCCCACATTGAGTGGAATCCCCTAAATAATATCCTTAGATATTTTCATTCCATATCTAGGATATTACCCATCCAATTAGCTTAAAATATAAAAATTTCTAAAAAGATTACGTCACATGCATGGTGTATGCATGTGGCATCATCTATACCCACAAGAAGTCGGGTTTTCTTAACCCAAGGCAACACGCATGGGTCTTGTTTGTGGCCCCATGGGTCCACGCCCAAGTCTAAATTTTTTGTTTTTTTCAGGTGTTATATCATTACCCCCTAAAAAAAATTCCGTCCTCGAAATTCAATCATACGGTAGACACTAAAGCCGCGCCATGTCCTTCTTTGATCAGAATACTTTTTGTTTTTAATTTTCTCTTATTACGACTCTAGCAAGCCATCTACGGTTGTCAGAACCGCCTTCAGCGAGAAAATACTTCTGCAGGAAGCCACATTTTGTGGGAGAGCCATCAGGGCTAATCAAACCATAATTGTTCATCACGACGTCATTTATGACATTTCCTCTTTGTTCATATTAGAACATTAACACACATTAGATTCTATGATAAATCAAAATCCGACCATGTTTCACATGGTATTCACACAACATTTACACCAAGCAACATTTTTTTTTGCAACAAGTTAATTCAACATTCATCAACGTACTTCCAATTGTTACCTTTAGTGACCTACTCTGCATTTCACAACTTCCTCAAGATTTTGTCACTGTTATCCTCGTTTTTAGTTTCTTGTAATTATAAACTTACGACACTTGAACCTTGCCTCATGTGGTTACTCACCACGTTTTATTCTGTCTTGGGTGTTCAATCCAAACAATGTTTCTCATGTGATAGGTCTTCCCTCATAGCTCGCTTACGTACATTGAGTTCCTAAATTTTTTTTTCAGTGCATCATGTTGTACCACAACCTTGCATTTATTTGTTTGTTGAATTCATTATTAAATTCAACACTAACTATCTTACTTCCACAACCAAAATTTATGATAGTTATTCAACTCTTTTTTTCTTTTCTTTGCCTCATCTTGGCACTAGATTTTCTGATCTTAATTTATAGACTTCATGTGTTGGGTGTAATTGTTTATTACCCCCTAAATGAGTTCAAAGTAGTGGATTGTAGTTATCCTACTCAGGTGGTGTGTTTTCCGCATAAACATAATTTATAACTACTTCCATTTTTCACTAATACATATGCCACTATTGGTGTTTATATACATGCGTGTGTATACACATTTTCACAAGGATATAGCTAGAATTTATTTACTCATGCTATAACCTTCACTCACTGCATTCTAAGCACTTAAGTCACGGATGAATCAATGGTACTGTTAGACAAAACTAATTATTTTCCACAATTTTAGTTTCCGTGCATTATCATTCTTGAGATGTTAAGATTAGAACATCTTTCAACACATTATTGTCATAAATCCCTACTTATCAGTGACACCCAACATCGAAGCGTTCGCTATATGTTTTCCTACATTCTGGTATGGGTGAGCAATTACTTGCATAGCCTAACAAAACAATAGGAAGTGTGTGTAGATATACCACGTAAGTTCATTTCATCATTTGTTCAACTAATCAAACATAGCCACATTCCTTAGCAATCAAAGATTTGTATTAAAACTGTTATAAGGTTTCTCCCTATTGATTCTCATTCAAAAGCAATCTACTGAGTCATGTTGATTCAAGTAAAACACATGACCAGCAAAATGAAAAAATTAAATCTACGATTATCAATGCCCTACTTGACACACTTGTGTTTTTTTTTCTTTTTTTCAGTTCTTCACGACCTTCCTTCTGTGATCTGCACCCTTCGTGCCTCAGTTTAACCTTTTTCTGTGATTTTGAATCTTTGTTGAAGTTTTTGCCGGTAAGTTCTCGCACTCAGTCTGCGACGCTTCCTTCCTAATTTTATATTTTCTCGCAGTGCCGATGTATTTTCCTCTTCTAACGGTTCAGTTTCGTCTTCAAACTCTCGTGTTACTCTCTCACTTCCTTGAATCACAGGTTCCTGAGTATTTATGTTCGCTCGGTTGCTTCCCTTCCATTAGAACTCTTCTCTCGAACCTTCTGACTGTTCATCCCATCCTGATTCCTCACTGGGATCATAGTTCTCATCCTTCAATGATTCTTGCTCATCTTGGGCTGAGTGCCTACCCTCGGGCTCACATTCTGATTCCTCACTAGGGTCGTAGTTCTCATCCTCCGATGATTCCTGCTCATCTAAAGTTGGATAAATATATTCTAATTCCACATCAGTCTCTACTTCACCTCCATTTTCATTTCCCTCCTCTTCAGCATGTATTTGGTTATTACTAACACTCTGGCTATCATCGACTTCAATGGTCTCCTCCTCTACTTCTTCTTCATCATTTATATCATCTTCTGCTCCATTTATCTTATTATTGTCTTCACTTGTGGTGTTATCTCTATTATTCTCTAAGGGAACAATGGTGAAGGGTCTAGACATCAATCATCCCTCTTCGTCATCCGATGATGACTCTAACTTTCGATTGAAAACATTTACAGGGTTCATCCTAAAACTGTTTATTATACCCTTCACATAATGTCCTTTAGGGGTTCTCTTCTTTTTCTCTTCTACATCACCTCCACTATATTTCCTACTCTTCCAATCTATTAAACAATAATTCTGTAGAATAAACTTATCACACCGTGGATTTCTCCTCACTAGTTTCATCCCTCGATAGACTGTCCTTGGACCCCCAATTTCCGTTACCCCAATGTTTGGAATAGTGAATTCATACTCATATTTCTGTCTTGGGCATGTGTTAAATTGTGGACCGATCATATTTCTCTCTGTAACTAGATTCGTTCCTTGTTTCCTTAGGTGTCCTCCCCTCCAGTACTTTGCTAGCTTTGCCATATGTCCTGAAAATTTGACACTTAGAGAATCCTCCGTGCCTATTTGGTAGGCTAAGAGCTTCAACTCTCATTTTGACTCCTTCAAATCCCTTTTTTGCTTCAACTAGAACTTTATGAACTTTGGGTCCTTTCCATCTTCCCACTTTACGAAATGGGTGATTGATGCATCTCTTACCCATCCTTCGCAATTCTCTAAGTTCTCTAACCACATTTCCCCATGCAGTCAGAAATTTATCCAGCTCATCTTCCCTCTGATGGGTCCCAAGTCAGTAATCCTCTATGCGATTGTTGTTCCTTCTCATGTGGGTTGATTTCCATATTTCTGGGTTTCGCGTGGTTACCTCGAGCTCACCAGTTATCCTACACGATGATGGTTCGAATATCATATCATTAGAAGATATAACTATATTGCACCACGTGACCATCTTAATATTAATAACTAGTACACACATCAAGTTTATATATATGGCTTTTAATTGTTTATCCTTACCCCAAAAAGGAAAACAAGTAAAAATAATAATCAACTTCATAATTTTTTTTAAGACGCCAAAACAAGAAATTTTAAAACACACAAGCCCAGTAAATCTGGACCTAGGCTCGGATACCAAAATTGTAATGCCCCAAATTCGAATACCCATGACCCATTGGGTCATGCAGATCCAAGTTCAGGGGTTTTAGTATAACCAAAAGTAACCGACTAAATTAAACCATGGATAGGTCTTGATGAGGTTAAAACACATAGATTGTTTTTTGAAATGGCAACAAACCTAATTGAACTTGTGAAATCATCCAGACCTCATTTTAGTTTCAAAAGGTAAAATCTCTATCTTGAAATGACCATAAAGATGTCATGTACACAGTAACATTTTTGAAATATTTTTATTAAACAAATACTCACATAAAATAACACAAAAACTAAGATTCGTATATGTCAGGCAGATCTGACATGGTTCGGTTAAAAATTTCTAGTAAACTCATTTTATGTCCGAATTCAGATCTAATTACTGTTATGGAAAATAGAGAAAAAGATCTAGAACTTCTGTATTTTAACCTAGAACCGGTTCTCAACCATTTGATTCAGAAATCAACGTAAACTTGGGTAACCTGATCTGAATACATAATTTCAAAATGCATAGTCTCACTTTGAAAATTTGAAAACCTAAACAAAAAACTTCCAAAATTTACGAAACTTAAACCATGAACACCCTACCCCTTATGATCATTTAAAGGCCATCCGGGATTGAATGCCACTCATAAAATAGGAGAAATCACCACTTAACATAATCAAGTTTAGAAAAAGAACATAGTTCATCTGATAAAACTTTATTAAGTTAAACCATCAACATAACATGAACATAAATTAAAACAAACTGGAAAGTCAAATAATCCATGTACCCATGTGATAATAATTAATTAAGTGTTAACTAAATCAAACGATCACCTACTTAAGATTCTCTTCTCAAATCGGCGTTCTCCTCACTACCCGCGTACCTACTCCCCGGCGATGCCCTGTGTCTCTGTGGGGATAATGGATCGTGGGGTGAACTAAGCCCAGTAAGAGGATTAAAATAATAAAATAATAAAATAATAAAATCAATTATTTAAAACAATGGTTGAAAGTAAGCACACAACATACAAATAATAAATCGCCACGCTTCCCCTACCCAACACGTGACTAGAATAAGGTTTTGGTCACAGCAAGCTAACTTACGTGCTGCTGCGACACAAAATCAGTAAAATGCAATGTTGCGACTAAGAAGGCATTGCTGAACAGATCCCCAACCGTGGCCTTTCACATCCTGTAGCGTGACTTCTGCATGGCCAAAAGCGTGGCCAATTCTCGCATAAACACATTTTTTTTCCTTTTTTTTGTGATTTCAACATACATCATCATAATTACATAAATATTTTATTTTATTTATGTTTCAGGTTACTAGAACTTAAAAGTTATCAAAACTGCCTTCCGCGGGAATCCACATTTTGTGGCCGGCTATCAGAGATCGGCTATCAGAGCCATATATATATTATTTTATTTTATATATTCGATTTAAAATTAATTTAAATCAATAACAATATCATCATAATGATATTAGCAAAATTGAATACCTTTATCAGTAAATAGTGCAGGATTTTAGATCCCTTTTTGAACCTATTTCTCTTTCATCGGATCTAATATCTTTTTTTTTTTTTAAAAACACAGCATAACATAAAAAGAAATAATGATAAAACAGAAAAGAACTAGAAAGGTTCGAACCCCCTACCTGTTGCGCCTCCCTTCGGTCCTCCCTACGCTCCGGATCTCGCGTTCCCGTGCTCTACCTTTTAAATCTAGGTTCTGCGATTGATTTGGTGTAATTTTAGGAGGTTTTTTATGGAAGAAAAATGGTGGATAGATGGAGGAAGGGTGCTGTTCGGCCTCTTCTCCTTCTCCTTTCTTTTGTGTGTTTTGGGATGAAAAATAATGAGATTAGAAGTGAATCTCGTTTTTTGACAAAAGGGTGTAATTAACTCATTACAAAAGGTCCGAAGAGCCCTCAAAACCCTAGAAAATCATACCCTAAGGTACCTAACACCTTTAGGGGCATTTTGACACATAAAAACACTTATTAAGTGAGTTTTGACCTCCTAAAAATTGATCTAAATTTTTATTGCGAATTTCTAATTTAATGGTTGATATAGCGTGTTTGAAAACAAAAGGGAGAATAAAATCTTTTTTGTTAGATAACTAGAGAGAATGGGAGGGAGAAAATCGTGTGTAATATTTGGGGGAGAGAATGAGATCGTGTGAGATACTCTCCCATGTTTTTTTTTCTTTTTTTTTTGTGTACTCCCTCAAGATAAGATTTGGTAAGATTTGATTTGAATCCCTAACCATTGCGAGTCCTTGATCTTTCTAATCCTAAGGTCCACATAACCCTAAAAGGATAACTAACTAATTTAGAAACCAACCAACTCTCTCTATCTTTCTTTCACATTCTCCACGTTTTTGGAATGGGAGAATTTTTCTCTCACTCTCCCTTATATTCCACGATTCCCACATTGAGTGGAATCCCCTAAATAATATTGAAATATCACCTATTCCTAAGTGAAGGTCTTATCCAATAAACACTAATCTAAGTGTATATAGAAGGGGGATCAATATCTACCAATTTAAAAGTTAATTCATTATGCTAGCATAATAAGTAGACATTGAAACAAACAAGTATTAACTTATTCGATTCTCAAATGCGGAATTAATGGAGAATCAAATATTTCAATCTTCGACAAAAATCATTCACACACAAATATGCAATCAACACAAATGATTTTTGTTGACGGGAAAAAACCTAACGGAAAAAACCTCGGGACCTAGTCCAGAAATTACCACTAAGAGTTGTGAGAAATCTTACAACCGTTCACATCGACAACATGACTCCCTCATGCAAACTCGACCGGTCTTTCTCCACGACCCGAATCCACGAATCGCCTCTTCAATGATATGTGCGTCACCAACTCGGAATCCACCAAGCCTCGCACTTGTAGCTCGAATCCTCAAGCCTCTTGTACGCCTCCAACCCGGAATCCACCAAGCCTCGTACTTGTATGCTCGAATCCACGAGCCTGCACCTCGCCGGAAATCCACCGACGAACTCACCGGAACTCCACCGGTGACTGTAATGGTGTTTGAAGATTTGGGTGTTTCTTCAACACTCAATGACTCTCATGCTAGAATGATATGCAATATCTAGCTAAAATGAAAAAGCCCTATGAGAGTATAACAAATCAACTCTCAAGAAGAAGCTAGCTCAATCTCTCTCAAGTTCTTGAAGCCCTAACTAGTTGGAGAAGATGCCTACAATGGTTTCTCCCTTCTAAGCTCTAACTCTCTTCTTCTCTCTAGATGCACACCTAAAATGGTTTGCTTCTCTTCTATATAAAGAGAAGGAACAAAACCTAGGGTCATTTGGGTTAAAAGACCAAAAGGGCATGATTCCCTAGGTCCAAAATTCGCGCAATACATAAACCCAGAAGAAGGGTATCGATACACTTCCAGAGGGTATCGATACTCACTGGGAGTTTTGCGAACTGGTCTTGGTATCGATACTGTCCAAGGTTGGTATCGATACGGGCAGTGTAGTATCGATACTAACCCCAGACAGTATGGTGAGTATCGATACTGACCTAGCTGACTTACAGGCTAGGTCAGTATCGATACCACCTTCAGAGGGTATCGATACCACCCTGCCCATAAGCTAGAATAGTCTTTAAAAGATGTCTAAATGGGTTCTAATTTCATCTTAGCTTATGTGGCTAAGTCCTAATGCATTTTAACCACCTATGAATGATTAACATGATAACTTACCAATGTGTGGTGAGTTGAGTCAGATGGCGTGCTTTCTCTTCGATCTTTGATGAAGTGTGAGTTTGCACGAAGGATACAACCTAACTCTAACTCAATCAAGGACTTATATTTGAGTTCATTGTCTTATCATGAACATTGACAAACCCAAAGGGACCTTTCAAGCCCAAGAAGACCTTTCAATCTCCCCCTTTGTCAATTTCATGACAAAACACCATACATAAGAAAATTTCCAAAAGACACATTACAACACGAATTCTCTTACAATGGACTCAAAAGAATGCAAAATCTTCCTAATAAAAAATAAACAAGTATAGGGAAACTTCTGCAAAATCACACAGAAATCATCAAGGCATCATAATATATGAAATAACCAAAATCCTTGAGTTTCTTGAAACTCCCCCAATCTTATACAACTCCCCCATAATTACTTATCTCCCTTTTTGTAATGAAATCGACAAAGGTCGGAGGGGTTAGAGGAGAGGAGTGTAAGACGGGAGGTTCACCATGCCACAAGTTATGAGATATGCAGTAGTAAGCAAAACTTGAAGCAAAGACGATGACATACAAAAAAAGACAATCCAAGCTCATTCATTCGAAAGTTAGCAAGTCTACAAACGATAGATATGAGTGAAGCAAAAGAAATAAGCATAGTTATCTAATATTCATAATAGGATAAGTCCGAGATGAAAGACTACATAAATAAGCAAAGTAGTGTCCTAGTCTAATCAGTCTCCTTACACCTGTCAGCACCAACTTCTTTCCTAGAGTCAAAGGACAAACCAAGCTCGGCAGGACTAGTGGAAAATGATCCGGAGAAGAAAGGTGTGGTTCAACGCAATTCCTCAGAGGGGGGAACAGAATGGGGTCAGTCACCGGCTCAAATATCCACAACTATAGGGAGCCTCCGAGTGACTGAAACAACTTTACCCAAGCTAAATGATATGAACGTAAAGGCAAGGTAATCAACAACACGCATTATACAGGGATAAGTTGAAAAATCCAAGGGTAGGCAATCCTTGTTCTTTCGATTAAACCCATGCGTTAAAAATGAACTTTTTCCAAAATACGTATCGGAGTAAATTTCTCTCTGGATGCACGTTGGGAGTTTTTCACTAAAATCAATCATAAAACCACATTTTCTACAAAAACACCCCCTAAATCGGATCATCCAAAACAACTTTAAAAATAGTCACCAAGATTCGATAAAACACACTCACAAAAATGCTCTACACATGAACATAAGTGTTAAGATTTAATCCCAACCACACTGTGAATCATACAATGAATCAAGACCATCAAGATGAGAAAATTTACACAAGTCCATAAAAGCATCATAAGCAACTGGTTTTCAAGAAGATATTCAAACGCCTATTCCATAGCATGGATGATTTTCATAATCTAGATTTTTTTTTGTACCCATAGCATTCGAATTAGATGTATCAACATTCATACAAGATAGGAATTTGGCATAATCAACATCAAGATTCAACTTGTATAGATTATCAACAAGAATTCCAGAACTAACAAGTTTAGAGTTATGATACATACTAACAGATCCACGACCAAAAGTAAATGTAAAACCCATAGAGTCAAGTCTAGCAACTGATAACATACTCCGCCTAACGGCAGGTACAAAATATACATCACTCAAGTCCAAAAGAAATCCAGAATCCAAAACTAGATGAAGGTTTCCAACAGCTTCAACTTTCACTCCTTGAGCATTTGGCATGTACAAACATTGCTCTTCATCATTTAGTTTCTGCTTGTTGGTGAACCCCTGCAAGGAACTAGTGATGTGAACAGTTGCTCCAGTATCTCACCACCAAGTATTGAAAGGAGCATCAACAAGATTAGTTTCAAAACACACCATATTTAAATTACTACCTTGTTTACCCTTTTTCAACCATGTTTGATATTTGAAACAGTTCTTCTTCATGTGTCCTTTCTTTTTGCAAAAGAATCAACGGAAAACTTTAGAGGTTTGCTCAGAATTTTTCTTTTGTTGACCTTTATTATCTTGATGAGTTGTAGATTGGTTTTCAGGCTTCTTTTTCTGCAGTCCAGAAGATTTCTTTTTGTATCCTGACTTCTTAAAGTTCTTTTTGCTTGGGCCCACTGTAGAGTTATCTGCAAACTCTATCGTTTCACGTCGAAGTCTATCTTCTTCTTGTACACAGTGTGCAATTAACTCATTCACATCCCATTTCCTGACATGAGGGTTATAATTTACCTTGAAGGGGTCAAATTGTCTAAGTGAATTAACTGCATGTTGAACAAGATAATCATCACTTAGTGCATCTGTAAACCCCTTAGCGTGTAAACCAATTCTGCTATATGAAGAATATGCTCTCTGACATTGCCTTGCCCATCATACCTCATCGAAGACAATTCACACATATAAGTACTTACCAACGGTTTTACAGAACTCATGAACTGTGACTGGATGACTTCCATAAGTTCTTTAGTAGTGTCTGTGTTGGGAATTCCACCTCTGATAGTTTCAAGTATAGCACCTCGAATGATAAGAAGACATATCCTGTTCGCCTTTTCCCATTTCTGATATTCAATTTTTGCAGTATCTATAGAGTCAGATGTAGGCTTTTCTGGTTTAGGCTCCCTAAGAGCAACATCATAATCCATACACCCAAGGGCTATTTCAAGTTGAGACTTCGATCTTGAATAGTTTGAGCTGTTTAAAGGCTCAATTCCAGCCAAACTACCTTAAATGTAGGAAGGATTCACAGTTGTAGATACAATTCCATATGGATGGCAAATAAATAAGCAAATAAATATAACAACCATCCAAAACCTTATGATACTAAAAGTCTTAACATATTCGACTAAATGGGGTAATTAATCGAATCAGAGTATATTTTATGTGTCTTTTAAACCCTTAAGACAACATACTCTAGTTAGAGACTCGACATCATCATGACCTCACCTTTGGGTAAAGATCATTACATATAATTGTCTCCCAGTCAATTTCAAGTCTAATTTTCCACACGAAGTAAATAAAAATTATGTTAAACCTTTGGGCTCAAAAGAACTATTTACAATATATGAGAAAACCATCTTGATCCATTCAAGATGTCACAAGTACGATTTACCTTTGGGTTGATCGATACTTGTGGCAATCAAATGCAACTATATGCAGTCGAAAAGAGTCTCATTTTTTTGAAGTTACAAGCACCTTTTTATGCACCTTCAAAGTATTACTTTGGCAACACTTTATCAAGTAATAAAAGGCATAAAAGGACTACTAATAAGCCCACTTAAAACCTCAAAGTGAAGGCCAAACCTTAAGTCAATAACCATATAAATCTAAAACAATATTTTTTAGACATGAAAAAATATGGATTTCAGCATGTAGAAAACATGACCATCAACTTTTTCAAGTCTTTCAATCATGTAAACAATCACATGATAGGCAATTCAAACTTACCTATAATTTTCAAAAATTTGTAATAAAAAATTTGTTGAAAACACTGTAAAATCTCTTTATGTAAGTGTTTAAGTTCATAAAAAACCATAAATTATGTTTCATAACACTAAAACAAAGAAATCCTAATCATATAATTAAATACCTTAGTCATATGATGCATAGTAAACAAAAAACACAACCTGTAGCTTGTAAATCATGTCAAAAACATCATTTCAGACCTGTAAAGGAGAAAACAACAGTCCAAAAACAACTCCTCTGCAAACCCTAGTTTTAAAATATGTAAAAAATAAGGCTCTGATACCAGATGTTAGATTTCAGCCCTTAAAACTATAATTAAACCATGTAAACTTGATGCTTAAACTATACTTTAAACATAGGATTAACATAATCCACAACTAAGATTATTATAGAGGAGAAAATAGTAAGAATAAAAAGTATAAACAGTTACATACCTGTAGTCATAATTGAATCTTGTAAACAGCTATTGAAAACAAAAAATTATCCTCTAGATCAACTTGTTTTTCAGCAGATGGACTTCTCTCTTATCTCCTTTAAACTTCTCTGATGGAAGAGTAGTTATTGTTCTAGGTTAGGAGAGAGACCAATTGTATAAAGCCTTATTTTCATGTTTATCCATCAGAGACTGAAAACAGCCTTGCACTTGCCTTAATTTACAAGTATGCCATGGATATGGTGTTACTAAGGTACTTAAAACTTGATGTACCTTAGACCATTAAAACACCAAAACATAATCTTAAATTTTAATCACACACTAACTGGGATTATACTAATCCAGTTTTATTAAAAATAAACATAATTTGTTGCTAAGACCATTTAAAGCTAACAATTAGAACACACACTAAAAGGGTAGGGGAGAGGGTGACGTTTTTCTCTTGTATATATAGAGTGGGATGCCCCTCTCTATTTATAATAGAGAGATCCCCAATCCCTTTTAGATGCTAAATCTAATTAGGTCTTGTTGGGTCCCACACTTTTAGGCTTTTAAATATTTAAAATTCTAACTTTAGTGTCTCACACAAAATAGAATTACTAAATATTTTAATTACAAGTAGCTCCACCAAATATTTGTAACTGAACTCTCCATAAAGTGTGGATATTATAAAAAAAAAACTATTTCTAATGTTATTACCGCAATTAAGTCCCTCCACTATTTTTCGACGTTTGTAAATATCCCTGGCTTTGTATTTATTTACTTGTCAGTCCTTAGAGTGTATTTACATATTCAGTGTTGGGGTTATGCCCTAAAACTGAATTAATAAACTTTTATTGAACTCAAAATGTCGTAAACATTATTTTTAGGGCATAACCCCAACACTTTTTTTATCTCATTCTTTTAATTTGGCATCCATGACTAGCTTATTCTGAGCATCCAAAATATAACCTACAACAGTCTCGATTATCCTCTTTTTTTATTCATTTGGTTCTTGGTTGAAGAAAGATAACAAATTCTACATTCGATCCATTTCAGAATGGAATTGTAACATAAAGACGTTGAAGAGCAAGATTTGAAAACACTAGCTTGCGCTTGTCTTGGAGCCTTTCACGATCAGCCCTTTAATGATGAATGTAGACAACCATCAAAGAAGAGTTTAATTTATAGTCTGTTTGGACAATGGATTTGGAGGAGGGATTTTGTGGGGACCAGGGATTTGGTGGAAAAATCATGTTATATTTTTCTTCAAAATCCCTGGTCCCCATAAAATCCCTCCCTAAAATCCCTTGTCCAAACAGACTATTATTTTTTTCATTTTAATAAGGCACTAGTTTTATTAAAACTGATCCAAAATAGACATAGATATTTGAAAAAGGTATGAATTCGTCGTTCAATCTTTCACCTTTTTACAACCTCAGCCTACAAAACAAATGAGTAAAGAGGAAGTAAGGGTTATCGAATCCAAATCTAATTTAGATCAAATAAATAACAAAGATCATGCATATGCAAGGTTCACCTTTTTTCTTTTCTTTTTTTAAACAATTTTTACAGATGATGTTGGTTAACACTAAAAATCAAAGAAAATAATTAAATGATCAAATGATGGAAATCTTTGGTTTCCGGTTACTAACTCAACATAATAGATTTCACTCTTTAAAATTATTAGAAAACTCTCTTTAAAAATTCTTCACTAAAAATAGATTGAGATCTAATTTTTAGTGGATGATTTAGAATTAAATTAATTCAAATGAAAAAAAATAAGAACTCCATGAAAATATTGCTTGTACAAATGTAAATCATAAACAAGTATTCTATGTCAAATCTTGATGTAAGCATAGTAAATCAGACAATAAAGTAGCATTTACTATCAAACACACTTTGATAAGCACATAAAATCAAGATTATATTATAAGAATTGAAAGAACAAAGCAATAATAATAGAGTTTAACATTAATGTATAATTAGAGAGATTCTAAAATTGATAAAGGGATTAAAAATCTACCATGAAGAGCTTTCACCTTCCACCAAAGAGTGGAGGCTTAACTCTCCATGGATGGAGAATAATAATTAAAAATTAAAGATTCAAGATGAGACCAAAATAATATTATTAAATTCTAATTTCTTCCTCCCTCTCAGATTACACCACTGTAGATGAAAAGTTACAAGAACCAAGATGCCCCCTCCTTTCTCCCTTCTTACATACTTATAGAAAAATAAATTCTCTAAAAGGCAAGAAAGAAGGAAAATAAAATAAAATAAAATAAATACAAAAAGGAAAGAATATGGGAATTAAATTAGCATTGCTAGCATAATTCCTTTTTGTGAATGATTTGGAATCAATCATCATAATTCCCATAAAAATCTTGATTTCTTTCCATTTGTGGAGTTGTGGTGGAGATGATCCTGTGCTTCACGGTGCATGATTGTTGCTTGCATGGAGGATTTTATAAAAAGGATTAAATTTGTAGCTCACAAGAATTGATCCCAAGACCTATTGCAAGGATGAAGAACACCTTAACCATCTAGCCATCTTTGCCTTGATGTTATGTATTAGCATGCTTTAATCCTTCTTCCAATTCACTGAAGCTTTGTCTTCTTCACTTTTGTTGCAAGATTTGGATGTTTTAATCGAACGGAGGCTCTTATGTCCTACATCATGTAAATACATCCATTAGTAACATTAATAACTAATTTAGGGCTAGAAAATACATTATTTAAGGGGTTTAAATTAGAGTTTTGGGTGCTTATCAATATTGATGATAACCAGTGATATGTTATGGATTTTGCGCTGCGCAGAGGAGTTGGATGGGCCTTGTACATATTTTATTTTACCACTAATGAATACTAGTTTTTCATAGTCTTAGAAATTTTTAGTGAATGAAGATTTAAGGGGATTTGTTCTCGTCCTCACATGTAGGGTCTGCATATATATCCTAGCTGGAAATCGCATTATTCAAGAACTTTTAACCCAATAAAAAAAATTAGGTGATATTTATAAATTCTCTATCATTATCGTGAATTTTAAACCAATTTTTACAGTATTAAAAGTTTTAGAATAGAGTGATTTTAATTTTTAAGACAATCCATACGGTGAAAAAATCATCATCACACTCTTATATTATCTGCATGAAGGGCCGGCCCAAAAAAAAGAATGAGGCCCTAGGCAAAAATTTGAAAAGTGGGACCTAATTTTATATAAAAAAAAATAGAATGATTTTGGATATTTGAAGTTGTGACATTATCGCATGGGTGTGATAAATTGCATAATTAAAAGTATGAAGCCTATAATTTATGGGGTAGACTTTTATTGGAGAGAGGTGAGAGATCCCTAAAATCACTCCCAACAGCAGGGTCTCCAAGTTCAAAGCTTCAAAATTGCTCCTCAGTATTCGCTTGAACGTTTTCAGCCAGCCCTATTTGTCTTTCGGTAAGAAGAACAAGGGACCCTTATAATCAAATTATTTTCAGTCTTTTATATACTTCTTGAGTTTTTTTTATGATTTAAATATACATAATATTGGACTGAAAGCCCTCTTTTTATATCCGTTTCAAGTAGAGGACAAGCACTTTTTGTTTTATAAGTCTAGTCCCTGCCTTTTATCGTTTTGTGAGCAAATGAGCTAGTTTCTTCTTTTATTTTAAAACAACAAAATTTTAGTACCTAAACTACCATTCCCTTTGTTAAACACGTAGTTTCTAACTGTTTTTGCTTTATAGGAACTGGTGATGTGGCAGAGAGAGATGAATTTAGTACCTAAACTACCTTTACCTAAACTTTAGTTGTCTCTTCATTCACATTTCATTTTACGAAGAAGTAGAGACCATACTTAAAAAAATTAAAGTAAAAAAAAAAATTTATTATAGTTCGACTATTTAAACTAATTTCAACCACCTATGGTTACAATTTTACTAAAACTTTAACCACCCATAGTCGAAATTGTACTAAAACTTCAATCACCCATGATCGAACTTTTACTAACATTTCGACCACTCGTGGTTGAAATTTACAAAATGTTCATCCCTGCGTAATTGAAATAAGTATGAAAATGAGATTTTTTTATTTGAATCAAACACGTTTAAAAGATAAAAATAGGTTATGAAACATTTATCTAACTTCATTTGAGTTTGATTAAGAGTATTTCATGGGATTTAAGAAGTCCAAACCCTTACCAAATGCATTTTTTATTTTAGGTTAGAGAAAGAAAGTGGGTGTTAAGTTAGTTTACACCCTCACCACCCCTAGTAAAAAAAGAAAAAAAGAAAAAATTGGATGGGTGATTTTGGGCTAAAAGTCTATTTAACTTATCTATTCCCAATATTTTTAAAGAACTCCCTTACCAACACCCAATTTTTTTTCATTCTCCAGAATCAATTATGCTAATTTTTTAAGACAACCTTATCCTTACATATCTTCATTATTTATAAATACAACTTTATACCATTTATAAACCTCAACGTTTCTATCTTTTTTTTTCCTTAATCATGACTTCTTTTTACCCATACAATTGCTTTTTAGTTGGGTAAATAAGAGGGCGACCACTTAAGAAATTACTTTTTTGACTTATATAAGTTAAAAAGTAAAAAAGTTTGCATGGTAACATTTTTTCAAAGTAATTTCTAGAAGCAAAAAAGTTGCTTCTTTTTGGAGTAATTTTTTTTTTTTTTTCTACTTCTTAGAAGTTGCTTCTCCTCGAGTATCGTATAACAACTAATAACTAATCATTTTTTTAGACTTATAAGTAAGTAGTTTACCATACAAACTTCTCTTTATTTTTTATTTCTCAAAAATACTTTTGTTTTTTTTTTGTTTTTGAAGCAGAAGTGCTTCTACTTCTAGTTGCCAAACGCCCTCTCAGCCAATGAGAAACCGAAACCATTTTTTTTTTGAAACCGGAACCATATTAAATACCAGCTTATTTAATTTGGTTCCCGTTCTGAATCCGCGATTCCGCATGATGCGCATACGCCTCTCTTTGAAACGTGTCACAACTGTTCTTAGGCCGAAGCACGTGACACAAATGGTATCTTTTGCCACGGCAGCAAACTGTAAAGAAGCTATTGCTACGACACTTGTTGTAAATCACGTGACGTGACACGTGACATAGGAATCTCTCCCATAAACACAAAAAGACAGAAGTGAAAGAGGAATAGCTGGGGTATTGAGTAGGAATCTCAGCTTCCACAAAGCAACTCTACGTGACACGTGTTGCAAGGATATGATTCTGGGTGGAGTGGGCCCAACTTTAAAAATCATTTTCCAGGCCTCTCGTTGTGGGCCCACAAACCTGATGCGATACCATCGAAGTTGCTGCTCTAGTGAAACAGTGGAACCACACAGCTGTAGTGCTCTGCTGCCTCAGGCAGAGGAGGAGGAGGAGGAGCGGCTGTCATGTGTTGGCGTCAGGAATTTCGATTTCCCAAAAAGCCTCTCCAGTCTCCACTTTCCCACAATTCATTCAGATTCCACTCTATAATTTCTGGAGGATACCTTAACACGATTTAACCAATGCTTAATATTATCCCTTAGATCCTCCCGGTTTAACCAATTTTTAGTATTATGATATCCCTTACATCCTTCTATGATTAGCGGAACGTCATCACCAAATATTAGCTCTTAAATCATTTTACGTAGATCCTAAAAATAAAAGAGTTTTGTGGCATCTAATTCAAAATTAATTGGCAATGAATGGAGTGCCTTATAATCTTTACATATTTGATTTGGTAGGGTTTTATTTTTCATGTGGAACTATTCTCAACAAGAAATATTATAGATGTAGGATAGGCTAATATTTAATTTGTTGAATTATTTTTCAAAAATATAAATTTTATCAAAATTCGATTTATAGTTAAAAGTTATTCAATTTTTAATCTCGATGACTTGGGAACAAAATAAGTGTTGGTCTTTCCTTAAGACTAAACAAATCATAAAATTTCTTGATATTAAAGTTTCCAGTTCAATAATAATGTAGGACCTGTAAAAAAGATGATTCAAGAGTGTGAGGATAATTTCATCACTATATAGATCAGTTTCATGTAAAATCACTCACTTCTACAACTTCTAACCCTATGAAAGACTAGTTTAAAATTATTGATAATGAACAACTCATAATAACCCAACTTTTGATAGGGTTAGAAGTTTAAAAACCATGCAATTTTCAATAAGGATAAAAATCATAAAATTTCTTGATATTAAAGTTTCCAGTTCAATAATAATGTAGGACCTGTAAAAAAGATGATTCAAGAGTGTGAGGATAATTTCATCACTATATAGATCAGTTTCATGTAAAATCACTCACTTCTACAACTTCTAACCCTATGAAAGACTAGTTTAAAATTATTGATAATGAACAACTCATAATAACCCAACTTTTGATAGGGTTAGAAGTTTAAAAACCATGCAATTTTCAATAAGGATAAAAATCATAAAATTTCTTGATATTAAAGTTTCCAGTTCAATAATAATGTAGGACCTGTAAAAAAGATGATTCAAGAGTGTCAGGATAATTTCATCACTATATAGATCAATTTCATGTAAAATCACTCACTTCTACAACTTCTAACCCTATGAAAGACTAGTTTAAAATTATTGATAATGAACAACTCATAATAACCCAACTTTTGATAGGGTTAGAAGTTTTAAAACCATGCAATTTTCAATAAGGATAATCTGGATCGTGAGTAGGTCCTTCTCACTGCCTTAATTGCATCATCTTACTTACAATGGACCCTACACCACATTGGCCAAAGAGTTGAGTTCTTGGGGCACGATATTTTGATGTAAAAGGTAAACAATTCTTATTCAATGTTGGATGCAATCATCCAACGGGTAATAACTCCTAATTATTTCTTTGTAATATAGAAATTAATCCTTTAGTTTAGGAACTTATAAGATCATGATTTTAAATCAGTAGATGATTACATCAAACTATGAAGATGAAGTATTTAAACTCTGTGTTAAAATTTTGGTTACTAGATTATTTTAATATTGTGCAAAATAACCCTACAGCACATTGGCCGCATTGAAAAACAAAATACTACACTCTATAGTATTATTGAGTAACAATAATAATTCATTATTTTCATTTTGTTTTCTCAATTAACATACAGAAAATGCATGTAAAAAATGGCCTACTTTGTCTTGTTGTGGAACAGCAAAATTAAAGTGCTATCATTACCCTGCTGGTGTATTCATGCAGTGATTCTGCAACTCTTATCTCATGCCACGTGGCACATCATTAGGGTCCTTTTTCTGGTTAAAAAAAGCTTGCTCTTTCCCTAGCAAAAATCCAAAATTTTGTTGTTTATAGTGACAGGTTGGAGTAATAAACTAATTAAACATGCAAAACTTTGTTGTTTTGTGGCAGTTTGTATTAATAAATTAATTTGGACTTGTCTCAGGGCCTCTGTTATGTTACCTTCGTAGAGCATCTCCAATGCAACGTGGATGTGGTAAAATAAGACTGCCACATAAGAAAAATACACATTTCTCAAAAAAAACTCCTCAAATATTAATGTGAAGACACACTTTTAAACTGAGTTGGCAGTGGAATGGAATACTATTGGTAGAATGGATGTGAAAAACGAGGACATTGTGAAGTTGAATGTCTAGAATTTGAAAGAATTAGACATTCAACTTCACAATATCCTCGTTTTTCACACTAGTGTCTTTCCATTCCACCAATAGCATTCCATTTCATTGCCAACTCAACTTAAAATTGTATGTTCACATTATCATTTGAAGAGTTTTTTATGGAAAGATGTGTATTTTTCCTATGTGGCAGTCTTATTTTACCACATCCACATTGCATTGGAGATGCTCTTACCTACCACTTCTCACCTCTCTCCACATCAAATTAATTTTCCAGTCTCAGTAAATTCTTCTTCTTCTTCTTATTCTTCTTCTCACATTCACCATAAATCTCATACAAATTTTTCTTAGTCCTGAGTCTCACTATCTAGTTTCTTCACATTTTTCATCATCTCCATAAACTTATAACCTTTAACATGTTTTTTTAGTGAGGGTATTCTGTTTCCATTTAAATTACTACTAACACTCTATTTTCAAATACCCATTAAAATTTTCCTGTGTCTCTTCTATTTTAGGTAATCCAATCTATCATTTTCTAGCCATGGAAGTTGAGAATCCAACAAGAGATCACCCCTTAAGATCCAACTTTACACCCGTCATCCATCACAAACCTTACAAAATCACCAAAGAATACTTAACCTTTGAAATCAAGGTTACATACATGAGAATCATTAGTTCATCAATAAACATGCAAAGTTATTCCTTGAATCTCATCTTCCTACCTAGAGATCTTCACTCATCATGTTTACAGATTAATGGTTTAAACATCAACCCAAGTGAGAAAATCTCAAGACCTTTAAACAGGCATAGATCAGATGCATTGATGTCCGAAACTATCTATGTCAATACAGATAGAATCAAGTTTAAAGGGTTTTCTCTTCCTTTTGAGGTTCAAATTCAGGACTCTTCATCAACTGTTCTTGTTTCAGGGAATTTGAGAAGAAAGGTTAGTGGGTTTAGTGGTGGCAAAGATGATTGCATGTGGGTTTTGGAATGCAAGGAAGGTGGGATTACAGAGTTTATTAATGGAGGTGCAGTGGATGTTTATTTTGCTGGTAGGAGTTTAGGGAAACCTCTTCTTTTGAATGAGTTAGTGGAGTTGAAGAAATGGAAAGGGTTGGATTTCATTCCTGATGATGATGATGATGATGAAACCCCCTGTGATAAATCCAAGGTGAGTCTGGATGAGTTTTTCTTTTTTAGATTTTTAATTGAACATAAGTATTTTTTAATTTTTCTACAAATGGGCTTTTTCTTATTCTATGAGAATTTAGTTAAAAATAATTTTAAATGAGAGTTTCAAAGTTAAATATTTTAACTTAAATCTCTTTTATTTATTCTGGTTTTTGTATTTTGTATCAAAACCAGTTTCCTAACAATTAATGAAGCTTTTTATTTAAAATTTAGTTAATTAGTTTTCTTTTTCTTTTCTATGTTTCTTTACATAATTAATTGACCTCTTCTACTAAGAAAAATGCTTTTGTTGTTCTTGACCCACACTTAATTACTTTGAATAAAACGAGGACACCTAATGAAGGTTTAAAGATATGTGGCACACATGAGAGGGATGGGACCCATCTTGCTTGGAGTGATATATAAACTCCACACTGGTTTCATTTGGTGTGTGTTTGGTGTGTGTTTGATGAACTCCGTTGTTAAGTGGTTAGAAATATGGTTGTAAATTCGTAGGTACTCGTATCGAATCTCTTAATATCGAATCTCTTAATAGAAATTCATCATCTTTAAAATTAAGCCCAATTAAAAAAAATTGATTTATTGATCTTATTACATTTCTTTCCTATGACATGAAGAGGATACGAGACTTAAATATAGACTTATCTTCTTCTTACAGTGCTATATATATGTGAACTTATATTTTTTCTTTACCCTCTTGTAGGAATTAGGGGAGAAACCCAATATTGGAGGATTTGATGAACACGAGTACAACAAAAATGCTCAACACAGTGGTTATACAGATGTGGATCAGATATTTGTTGAAGAAGAAGAAGTGTCATTGTTTAATGCAGGGGTGAGAGTAGGGATAGGTTTAGGTTTGGGTATGTGTTTGAGTGTTGGAGTTGGATTAGGTTTAATTGTTAGGACTTATAAAACAACTTCTGGTGCTTTTAGAAAGTTCATGTTGTAGGTTAGTTTTTCATGTCACGGCCAAAAATTCCAAACCATCAAGCAAGAAGAATATGTGTTTAATTATCAGTTTATGTAAATGTATAATTGTAAATTGAAGTCTACTCAATTGCAAGTTTGTTTAACATAGTTTATATATGTATGAATAGTTGCTTCAATACTTGTTAGTTTCTTAGGTGGTTTTATTGATTAATGAAGCTCATGGGGTTAATTTAAAGAGATTTGGTAACAATTAATGGGTTTGAGTTAAAATTACTAGTCTATCGCACATTAATGCTCGTCTTTACAAATTAATTTGTTCAAAGATATTTAGGGCCCGTTTGGTTCGCTATCCAAAAATTTGTTTTTAAAAATTAATTTACACTTGAACTAAACTATATATTGCATTGCATTTTTACTTTACTATAAAATTCTATATGATTTCATTGAAAACGCATAAAACAACATTTTTTCGTTTTACAAAATCCTACATGAATTTATTGTAAATCTTAAAATAGTTTTGGATGTAGTACAAGATGTATATTATTATTGGTGTAAATCAGTTTTTGAAAACAAGTTTTTGGATCACGAACCAAACGGGAGTATCCTCGATGACCATCTTTAAAATTTTTTTTTTTTGGTACGAGGGACTATTGTTTGAATTACAATGTCGTCACTACGAACGGAGAGAAATTCGCCACCACGGAAGAAGATAAGCCTCTAACTCTAACATAATTAATTACATGAGTCAAACTTTGTGGCAATTCTACGACCTGCAAGGTTTGAACCCACAACCTCCCATATCATAGGGAGGGACACAAACCAACTGGGTAAACGGTTGTTTGCACCTTCTTTTCTTTTAATTAGTGAATGGATTTTTTAATAGGTCTTTCACACAACTAAGTGTAACGACCCAAAATAATTAAGTCTAGCATTTAATAATGAGTTTTTATTCGGAGCATAATTTGAAGAATCGAACCGTACAATTGGGTAGATCTCGAAAAGTTATGCAATTTTGACTAT
>MVGT01001244.1:251560-267516 GCA_002174775.1 Macleaya cordata | reverse complement strand
CCTAGTCATATTTTGAGGTGATTAGTGATATGGATAGCTGCATTAGTTTAACTCTGATTAGGTTTGTAAACCTTGTTTAGGTTTGTTTAGTACTAATTAGTCACCTTGTATAATTAGCCTAACGCCTCGAGATGCGACTCAATTCTTAGAGATTGTGAGTTTCAAATTGGGGCGTTACACTAAGTGAGGCCATATATATACAGGATCTGTGCGGATTTTTAATGCGATTGATCCCTTCAGCGTGTATAAGGGCAAGGCCAGTGGCCTACCTCCGACCCACCAACAAGTAAGGTGGATCTGATGTATAACAGTTTGGGTACGCTAGTGGAGGGTCGGATGGGGGTCGCGGAGGTTATTAGCGATTGCATGAGTTATCTGCGACCACAGATAACTCCAACGAGTCAAAGAGAGTCAATGGTTGACTCGCTGAAGTTATATGCGGTCGCAAATAACTTCAACGGGGACTTTAAAGCCCCACCAAACCCATCGGTCCCCCTCCCTTCTCTCCTCTTTTTCTTCTACCTTTTCGCCATTTTTTAACAAACAAAAAAGGGAGGTTTTTTACTTTTTTACCTCTTTGATTCTCCTCCGATCTACCGATTTGGTCCAACGCCAAAAATTACGGATTTCTCTTCCTCTCATTGGGACAAGCTTATTGGTGTAAATCTCATCCCATTTCGTCGCCAAACGAATTTATGGTAAATATTTCTAACAAAATTTCTTTATTATTTTAGTTAAAATTTAATTTAAACCATGAAAATAATTAGATAGGTTGTTTTTAGGTATATTTTGTTGATAATTTTTAGGTAATTTGTTGTATGTATGTGTTTTTTAAATTTTTTTTGATTTTATTGTATTTTGTTCCTAATTATGTTTGTGATTGTTGATAAATTTAATTAGATATTTTTACGGTTTTTTATCATAAATATATGTGATGTTTAGCTAATTGTTTTGTTTGTGTTTGTTTACTTTGTTTAATTTTCATAAATTAAAACTTATTTATCATAATTATTTATGTGATAGTTGTTGAATTTAATTTAATTTTTATTGTTATTTACCATAGATAATTTTTATTTAATTTTAGTGTAACTTATAGTTATATAGTTTAAAATTTGTTTATCATAATTACGTATGTGATATGTAGTGATATAATTAACATTTTTAAGTTTTAATCATAATATTTATGTGATAGTTGTTGAATTTAATTTAATTTTATTGTTATTTACCATGGATAACTGTTATTTAATTATAGTTTATCTTATATAGTTTAAAATTTGTTATTTACCATGGATAACTGTTATTTAATTTTACTTTATCTTATACACTTTAAAATTTGTTTATCATAATTATGTATGTGATATGTAGTGAAATAATTAATATTTATCTAGTTGTTAAGCATATCTTTATAGGAAATTAGAATTTGAGAATGTACTTAGCTCTGGGAACCTGAATTCACAACATTTAGAGGTGGTTGGAAGGAAATGATAGACGTGTATCAAGCTGCAATCTCCAATGACGAAGCAAAGGAGTTAATTGATTTGTGTGGTTGGGATCGATTGTTCACAATTACAGTTGGTAATGGTGACAAAAAGATTGTGGAGGGGTTGATAGAACGATGGTGGGATACTACACATACGTTCCATTTTTCTAAGCTTGAGGTTGGATTCACCCTTCTAGATTTCACTTTTTTGACTGGGATTCCAATCGGATCGGGAGATCCTCCACCATTTAACTTAGAGGTATTCGCAGATTATGAGTCGATGATGTCCATGTACTTTCCGCACATGACTCCACATATAGCAGAAAATAAGCGTCAATATAGGGGAAATGGTATTAACCTTACCTACGTGAATGAATATATCCTTCAGTTTAAGGCTCGAGATACAACCGAAGAGGGGGAAGAAATCGCACGAGCTTTTTTTATGTGAATGATCGGACAAGTTTTCTTTGCGGACTACACCTGTGTTGTTCCAATTGGATACTTGACAGCTTTACTGGTTATCGAGGACGTGGGAACATATGATTGGGGCTCATCTATTTTAGCCCGAATTTATCTATCTCTTGATGAATGCAGTCGGTGTGCCCCCTACTTCAGTAACATGTGGATGATCCTTCAGGTATGCAGTTACATCTTAATTTTTTATATTTATTTTCTTAGATTAATTAAAATTTAATTAAGACTATATTGTGCATGTGCAGTTCTGGTTTTATACCTACTTTCAGACGTTACTTCCTAGATTAAGTACCCCATCTGCTACACCCATGGACCATTGGCCACTTATATGTGCTTTCGATAAAAGTCAAAGGACAAAGAAACAGGTTGATAGTGGTAGGCATTCTTTTTACAGGGTACGCCAGCAAATCGAAATGAGATTTTCCGATGGAACTCTGTGACAGCCTTACTTGACGAGTCAATACTACAATCACCCCATCATTACAGTTGCCCTTTACTTGAGTCAGAGAGTGATACTGTGGGACTTAGAGCACAGTGCGGGTTACTGGTACCTTGGTGATCGGTGTTGGTGCCAGATTCACGGTGAATTGGTACTGGCGGCTAACCCACTGACAAGGGAGATTTTGTCAAATGTAATAGAGGAGGACTTCATATTCTATAAGGAGATAGGGTGGCAGCCCGTTGAGAGATTTATTGTGCGTATTACTAATAAGAAGATATACAAGCAGTACTGTAGACATATTTTGAGAGGTACAAGTCTACCACCAATGCAACGAGGTGGGAACAAAGAAGAGGTTAGTGTTGCCGCAACACAAATTGCTTATTCTGTTCGTTTTCATACTGGTCTCAAGCGTGGCGCACCTACAAATGAAATTTCTTAATTTATTTGTAATAATGACTTTTAAAATAATAATTAATTTAAATTTCTGTATAAATAAATACTGACTTACAATATCTAATTCGGTCCAACCGCTTGGCCTATTCTGGTAGTACACTCTAAAGATCAATACCTACTTCGAAACCTCTTTCTTGATCGTACCATACCTATTGGCTATCTCATGTGTATTTCGACTCTCCCGATTCTTAATAAGGGATTGAAAGTGTTCATGAACACACTCCCAATATTTGTCTTTCTTCTGATTAGCACCAATTTCTCCGTCTTTGCTAATCATCATAACAATGCTACAAATCGCTCTATCTTCTTCCTTACTGTACCTCGAACCACGTTGTTTTTCAGCCATTGTTGTAAATGCAAAAAACAGGAAAAATAGTATAGATTGGATGATGAAGATAGAAGAAAGAAAAAAAATAATTGCTAGAAATCAAATGGAGATGAATGGTGAGTTTGGAGAATGAGAGGATGGGTGAGAGTTTATATAGGTCAAAAATATTACCGTTGGGAGTTTTTGAATTCCCAACGTTCAAAAAATATCGCTGGAAACTGCTGCGAGATGCCACAGAAGTTACCTGTGACAGTGTGTGCCACAGAACATATCTGCGACCTGTCGCAGAACTTAACTGTGACATACTCTGTTGCAGATAACTTCTGCGTCGCTGATCTCTTCGACAGATACCCTTAAACCCTTCATCCTCCATCAAACTACCGGACCAAGTGAGGGATTTGAAGTATAAAGGTGCCCACTAGCCTTAAAAATTCGCTGGATTTGGTGTTTAACGGTACACTGGCCTTGCCCTAACCAATGTTTAAAAAACAGCTGTTATATTACAGCCACGACTCACGACCGTTACTTTATAATATTACTATAACGTTAATTATAGGATAACGATTGTTTACTGTTATAATGTTATAATGGTTGTAATTAAAGACGAAAAAATAACATAGAAAATCATTTGACCTCTTTAACAATTTTTAATACAATTAAACACCGTTATTTTATGTTACAACGACCGTTATTTTTCGTTATAACGGTCGTACCTTTTTTTTTGGTATAACACAAATGTCAGTTTAGACTTCAAAACTGTTATAATGGCCGTTATAATGGTAAAGGCCTCCCACCCTTACATCGTTAGAATGGTGCTTTACAAACATTGTGTAGTACATCCTTATAAAAATTATATTATTTTAAAATCTCTAACTCCATCAAAAGATAATTAGGCATCAATAGTAATTGAACAATCTATTTTATACAAGTTGTTTAGGACCACATGGGGATGATCCAAGGGCGGGATTCATGTGACGATGATTTGTATGGTGAATAGATCCTCTTCTCGGAAATCATGTCATTCTTGCCTTTATTGGTGGTAGCCTTTCTTGCACCCGTTAGTTGTAGTCTTCTCTGCGCCGCTGAAGATTAAAGTGTATCTATGCCATGTTGTAACTTGGGTATTAGTCCCCTCCTACCAAAAAAAAATACGTGTGTAAAGTATTTTTAATGTTGTTCTTTTTATAATGTTTTCTATTTCTATTTGCAATGATTTTAGTTCGTTATTTTTAATATTTGGGAGAACCTCCAAAACATCTAACAAAAGTTTATTTGAGTCTATTTAGTTCACCAAACAATATATAAGTCTATTTAGTTCAAAACTAAAATTTAGACAGATTTTTCATCTAAGAGCATCCATAATGCTAGGTAAATTTAGCAATTTTGTCTAAGAATTAATTTGCAGTGCATTGTCAAAAAATATAAATTTAGAATAGGAGGAGAGGGAATTGTAAAAATATAGACAACATGTAAAAAAATTTATACAATTAGATTGGCAGTATTTGAGAGTCCACCCAGCATCAGGCAGACTCTGAGAGTTAGTCTGGTGTGGAGCGAACTCTCAGATACTGTCCCATAATTTTAAAATTCTTAAATTTAATTTTTTTAAATTCTTAAATTTAATTTTTTAAAAATCTAAAGAGTTTTGTAATTTTTAAAATTTTAAAATTTTGTATTTTTAAAAAAAATTGAGAGTCCACCCAGCATCAGGCTAACTCTCAGAGTCCGTCTGATGCTTAGAGGACTCTCAAATACCGCCTAGTTATTTGTTTTTTTTTTGTTAAATTTAGACAATTTGTAGAATGTGGGTTGAGTTATGTATTTGTAAATTCTTTTATATGTTTACACTTTATACAACCAAAATAGACAATGAAGATTGTGGTTGTTCTAACTAACTCAAAGTAATCCTTAACTATATGTGCATATTAGCACCAACTACTTCTTTTTTAATTTTTATTTTTCACATAAAAATGACATAACTTTAAAAATATAAAATAATTTTTTAAAATATTTATATTTATGAAAAGCATTCGTCGAGATCTTCGAAATGAGATAGACAACAATATTTTTTTCTATATATATATATATACGCAAATTTATTTTTTGTAACATAAAACTATATTTTTAACTAGGTTTTATCTATTTTGCATCCAAATTAAATTTATATGCTTTAAAACTAGATAACATCGAAAGAAAAAGTGAAGATCACGACAATACTTTCTAAAAATATCAATTTTGTCAAAAGCTGTTAATAAAAATAGTAGGCCAAAATATTTTTGCATGTTTTCTGCAAATATAAATATATTTTTGCCCAAAACTTGTAAAAATATTTTTGCACAAATTAACAAAGAACTATAAATAAAAAACTTGGTAACATTAAAAGAAGAAGTGAAAATCTCAAAGAATGCTTTCCAAATATATAAATTCTGTCAAAATATTTTACTAAAAAATATAGACAAAAATATTTTTGTATAAATTTAGCGAATTTTTTTAAAAAAAAATATATTCTTGACTGGTCTAATTTCGAAGATCTCGAAAAGTACTTTCCAAATATATAAATTTTGTCAAAATCTGAATTTTAATTTAAGAGATATAACATTTTGAAGTTAAAAAAAACTAACTTTCCCTCTTCTATAGCTGTTCAAGTTAGAAAAATATAAAAGCTGGTGATTGAAAAAAATAACAAGAGCAAAACAGGAACACTAAAAAGTAATGAATGGACTAAATAGACTTTAAAAAGGACTAAACTGACCCAAAAAACTTTAAAAAAAAAGTATTTCATTCTGAATGAAAAATCTTGTGGATCAAATGGATTCAAAATGCTATAGAAAAATATTTTCAATTCAACAGTGAACTGAATAGACCAACCCTCGTCTTTCTTTTTGTTCCTTATAACTCAGTGTCATGGTCTTCTTGAATTGCTCAAAGTCAATATTCTCAGTTTCTCATTGAGGTTTTTTTTCTTTCTTTTTAATGCCATTCTACACTCACCCGGAATTCACACCCACTAAATTTACCTGCAGAAGTGTCACTAATTAAATTCAGATAGAAAATTAGAAATGCATTCAAATCACTTTCTTTCTCCAAATTTAATTGAAGATACATCAACAAGTAACTTTAATGGCTTAAATTCACGGGTAAGTGTAAAATTGTCCTTTAATATAGTAAACAAAACCTAGCATTTCACCAAAATTGGTGGAGAATCAACGGTGAGATGGACATTTTTTACCGTTGATTTCAAACTAACTTTTGAAAAGGGTTTTAATGGGGCAAGAGGTTTATAATGGGCCCTTGAATCATCCCGATGGGAGCCTTATACTATGAATCAAGGTTTTTTAACCTAAGGTCAAGTATCTCTATTCTATTAGTCTATCTCAATATATATTATAAGTCCACAATTTTGTTGCATGCCACTATGTAGAATGCAAATTTCAAAAAATAGCTAGCAACCATTTAATTTGTAATTGTGTTACTAGTTCTATAAAATTGACAAATTATTATGTATTATCAAGTTTTCAGAATCAACTGCTTGGTAGGTTGAATTAGCAAAAAAGTGGGCAAAAATCTAAGTTCCCTAAATGAAAGCTTACTATTTCAACTATAATATACAACTTTATGATACAAAATAGTCCCAACAATGCAAAAAGAAAAAAAAATGAAATTTTTTTTTTTCTAGAGGTGGGATGTCATGGTTGTGTCCTCACATATGCAAGTGAAATATAACTAACATATAAATGGTCCCCGAAAATATTAATTGAAGTTACATCTTGGATAATATATTATTTGCAATTGGTTTAAAATAACAAAAAAGGAAATGAAGAACCTTTTGGTGTTTCAATTAAGCACATTAATCTATCGATGCAATATTTGCAGCAACAATTTATGTTGTTTTCTACTGAGCTTAACCTGTTCATAGTTTTGAGCTTCTACATGGGTAAAAGTTGATTGGTCCAGAAATTTAGGGTTTTAGTTTGAATATTTTAAGATGATATATAAATGCAAAAAGGTTGGCTATTAAAAATCAACCTTTAGCACAAGTTATTAATGTAAACGTACATTTCTTAATGAGGCAAGATTTTCATAGTTTCACACGCACTTATTCGTAACAAGATTTTGGTATAATGGTGATGATCTAAAATGATCTATTCATCATGTATTTAACATCATTCTAAAAATTTTAATCTCATACAAAAAATTTGATGATTTATTAGCTGTCCATTTTTATCATTATTTTAAACCATTGATAAGTTAGAACATAAAATTTTTAGAACGGGTTAAATTATTCGAAGATGATTTACATGACGAAGATAATAGATCATTCTCATACCTTTAAATCATTTTCGAAAAAAGATCATTCTCATACCTTTAGATTATTTTCATGTGAGCCTTCCAATTATATAAATAAAAGCCCTCAACTCTATTCTTCCTCACACACAAAAAATTGAAAAAAAATTAAATAAAAAAAAGGGTTGGAAAATTCAATATACAAACTCTCCTAAAAATAACTTATACAAACTAAGGTTGATGAACAAATTTTTTTTTTTAATGAATAAATCGTAACCATTAGATCCATCTCTTATGCCTGTGATATCCTCTGAAAAACTAAAATAAGGAGAAATCAGCTTTAAATATATCTGAATTTGTCAGTCACATTCTGAATTTGCTTAAGATGAGGAGGACCCATTATTTATTTATTGAATTCTTATTACTCATGAAGCACTGAAACATTATTTTATTTAGAGGCTCTTCAATTCTGCGACCCACACGTGCATTAGTTCCTTCGCTGATCAAAGACCAAGAACTACTCAACTTTTTAACATTTATAGAGAGAGAAAGAGAGTGTTTCTTTTAGAGAGAGAAAGAAAGAGTTTCTTTCTTTAAAATCTGTAGAAGCGACGAAGAGAGAGAAAGAGAGAGAGATATTCGGGGGAACAGCAGTCATGAATCGAATCGACTTGGAAGACAAGAAAAAGCAAAGAAGTGGATCGGAGAAATCCGACCCATTAAACCCATTTCAGGAATTTTTTGAGCTCAATTATGTAAGAACAAAAAAGAACAAAAAAAAAAAATCAAACTTTTGTTTTTTTAAATTTCTTTTCGATCACGACAACAATTGATTTTGGTTTATAATCTCTTCATAATATTTCATGGGTAACCCATGATGAAATGAATCTAATAAATCCCAGTTTTCAAAAAAAAAAATTCTGTTCAAAAAAAATTAAAGAACTTTTTTAGTTATCAAAAAATAATTTTTTTTTTGTTGTTGTGTACTTTTGTGGTTTATTTTTTCCCCGGTTTGTTTGTTTGTTTTCTTTTTCGGTTTTTGAAAGAGATTTTTATTTAATTCTCTCTCTAGCTTTCTCTCTCTTGATCTCTAATAATTTCTTACCTTTAATTTTTCTCATGTTGTTTTGTGATGTTTGACCTGGTTGGTTGTGTGTTTTGTGACAACAGAGAAAAAACTGACACTGTTTTTAACAAATGGGAATTTAATCTTTATTTTTTTTTGGTGGGAGAAAGTTGAATTAGAGTTTAGAAAGCTTTTTATTGAAATGTCCCTTGTCTATTTAATTTTTCTGTTATTGTGATTTTTAAGGGATTAGGGTTTCCTTTTCTTTTACTTTGCTTTTTTTTTTGTTTTTCTCTCTCTAAGTCGGTTTTGATTTGAGAGTTTGGGACCTTCCTTTTTAACTTTGGTCGTCGATATTTCCTGATTTCCTCACCTGGGTCTTCGTTTACTTCTTGATTTCCTCATATTTGCTTGCTATTGTTCTTTAGTTTTTCGTCCGAGTTTGTGGGTTTTCTCGATTTGATAGGATTTTTACTCTGATTCTAGGGTTTTCGACTTGTTTGAGTTGTGAGAAGAGGTGAATTTTGTGGATTTGATGTGGGATTCTTCCTTCTGAGATTAGGGATTCGTTTTCGATTCGTGGGTTCTTTCTTGTTGGGAAATTTTAGGGTTCTAATTAAGTTCCCTTGGTGAGATCTTGTTTTGGTTGAACTAATTACTGATTTACGTGTTCAAGAAGAGGTGTTTGTGGTGATGTAGGGTTTTCTTTTGGTTTGGGGAGGTTTGTGGCTAGTCTGATTTCTGGGTTAGGCTGCTAAGATAAGATTTTGTTCTGTATAAATTGGTTTTGGGGTTCTGTCATGTATTCATGATGTCTCATATTCAAGGAGCTTCAAAAAATACTTGTGCCCTCCTTGCAGTTTTCTGTGGAAGAAACCCTGTTTACAAGAAAAGGGAGGATTTTTCTGAGGATGGGTCGAGATACCCTTTTCCAGAGCTTGTTTCTTCAGGACGTTTAGAGGTGCAAATCTTATTCCAATTTTTGTTGTTTCATTTCTTTGCATCTGCATTTTGTTTAATTTTTGAGTAATTTTTGTTAGTTCCAAATGTAAGTTCATTGTTTGTCTGTTTGGACACAGGTTCAGACACTTGTAAACCCAAAAATTGATGAATTTCGGCAAGTTGTACAATCATCAGAACCAAACATTGTGTACTTGCAAGGAGAGCAACTTTCAGATAACAAAGAAATAGGTTCTCTGGTATGGGGAGGTGTTGATTTGTCAACTGCTGAAGCAATATCTGGGCTATTTGATTCTACATTACCCACCACTGTGAGTGAACCTATTTAGTGCAATGTGGATTTCTTGTTTCAACTTTCAAGTATTAATCTATATGGATAGAGCACTAATTGCTGCTTTTAGAGTTTTTGGGTCAGTTGACTGTGAACATACAACTTAGGGCGTTTTCTGAACGTGCATTTTTCAGGCGGGCAAATGAGATGCGTGCACATTGTCTGTAAAAATGCGCGTTTAGGATGCACACATGTCATCTTTAGTAAATGAAAATGTACCCCGACACCCCCGAGTATGTCGTTAACGCATCATGGTTTTTTTGTTAAGATGCACACATTAACAATAATAGAACACTCTTTATACCACCACCACTGTTGCGGCCACCACTACGACCACCACGTGTAAATATGCCCATACCAAACAAGTTTATCATTTATGCGAGAAACTACCAAACAACCTCTTTGGAGATAGCTGCACCAAATTAAATTTGTGCGTCCAATATGCCGCACAATTATATGTGACCACAAATAAGAAGCGTGTTCCAAATATACCCAGGATCCCGAGTCTAAGGAGCTTTTCGAAATGAGACATCTGAACAACCTTGGCAGAGTGATATGCCTGAGCAAGTCTTTGAATATGTTTATCCAAAAGAAAAATATGATTAGGTTTTGATGCTTTAAAACATAATTTTCATTCTTTATACCTTCTGTATTTGCCATGCTTAGACCATAGACTTGCAGGTTTTTCTATGGATTTCTTGTAACTGTTTTTTTTTTTCGTAAAAGGAAATTTTATTTACTGTTGGTCACTGGTGCTAGTATGGTCTGATACGATGGAAACATTGAGATTTTTCGCAGGTTTATTTGGAGATTCCCAATGGTGAAAAGTTGGCTGAGGCACTTCACTCGAAGGTGAGTTTATAGTTGAGACTTGTATATCATGTTTTTTGTTTTTCATGAGTGAAGTTACGTTTTGGTTCTGATGAATTGGATATTCACCTTGATGTTGAGTGTAGATTTGAGAATGCCAAGATGCATGTCTTACTGGTTTTGGATGCTCTTCTTTTCCTGAAATGAAATTTTCTCCTTTGCAGGGAATTCCTTATGTGATATATTGGAAGAATGGGTTCTCTTGTTACGCAGCTTGCCATTTTCGTGAGGCATTGTTGTCAGTGGTGCAAAGGTATTATCTTTGGCTTAAGAAAATATATTCTCCCCATCTCACCAGGATGGTGGGGTTTAATGCCTTTACCCTTTGCTTCTACCAAATGATAGTTGTTGGTTTTAGGGTGCATTTCTTAATACAATATAAGTATGTTGTATGATCATATGATGCATGAAAATGAGCTTACTTTTCTGTTCTGCATATCCATTGGCCTAGAAGTGGTCTTTCTCTTGTTTGATGTTTAGAAACAAATGATGATTGTTGCAACACTGTTTGTGGTTTTCAGTTCATGCAGTCATACATGGGATGCTTTCCAACTGGCACATGCATCCTTTAGGCTCTACTGTGTACGGAATAACCACGTGTTGCCAGCTAACAGCCAAAAAAATAGTGGAAAGCTGGGACCTCGCCTTCTTGGGGATCCTCCTAAGATCACCATTGCTCCACTGGACAATGGTGCTGGAGAAGAAGAAGATGAAGAAGAAGGAGAAGGAGAAGGAGAAGATCCTTCTGGATCTCTTCCTGCTATAAAGATATACGATGATGATGTCAGCATGAGGTTTCTTGTTTGTGGAGTTCCATGCACTTTGGTGAGTTGGGATTACTTCCTAATTTTGACACAATATGAGCTTGATGGCAAGTAGGCTTCTTATCCAAGCGTGGCTTATGATTTGCCTTCTTTTCAGGATGCATGCTTACTCGGATCGCTGGAGGATGGTCTCAATGCCCTCTTGAACATTGAAGTAAGTATGATGCATTGATGTTGGAGTGGCGTGGATTTATTTACAAGGATTTTCTTTACGCCCCTAACATTTATTATAGCTGGTTTTTAGTGTAACATGCTCCTATTAATTTTCCCTTATGAAGTTCTATTTTGCATAAAAACCCAGATTCTAGTTGATGCCCTATGGACTCTTGAGGACAATCTTACTATCCTACCCTTTTATAGTTTCAGCAGTTAGAATCTGAAAGGTTTTCTTAACTTTTCCATTTTGATCACTTGTTCATAGTGACTAGCATGAAGTAGTCAGCAAAAAGATAAATACATGAAGCTCTCAGTCAAGACAATTACCCTATTATTTCCTTGAAAACAAGTGCATTGCTTACATCCCACTGTTTGCATTTCATGCACTCACTCACGTCAAGACAATTATTTTTGTTTTATATGCAAGTAAAATACAATCAATTTCTTGTTATTTTGACAACTTCCTTGGCGTTGTTCCAGATGCGTGGTAGTAAGCTTCATAATCGTGTCAGGTGAGTTCTCAGTTTTTTAGCTAATTGTCATATATTCTATTTCTATGCTCTGTGACAATTAATATCTTTTGAGATGCAGTAGAGTCAATCTTGGTTTAGTTTAATAAATATTTGCATTATACTTTTAGCAATACAGTATGTTGACCTAATTAATGGATGGTAATAATTTGTGGCAGTGCCCCACCACCTCCACTTCAGGCAGCGGCTTTTTCTCGTGGAGTCGTGACCATGAGATGTGATCTATCAACCTGTAGCTCTGCTCATATCTCGCTTTTAGTGTCCGGCAGTGCACAAACTTGTTTTGATGATCAGGTAACTATAACTAGTCAATTTTTTATAGGTTGCTGTATTGAAGTTTGGTTGTGGAAATATAAACGAGTGATTCTTTTTCTGACAATTTTCAGCTCTTGGAGAGTCATATAAAAAATGAAGTTATTGAGAAGAGTCAGCTTGTCCATGCATTGCCCAAATGTGAGGAAAGCAAACCATCTATGTCTGAGCCTCGGAGGTCTGCTGCGGTTGCTTGTGGTGCAACTGTATTTGAAGTTTGCATGAAGGTTCCAGCATGGGCTTCACAGGTTCCTTTTTCTTGTCTTCTTCATCTTCTTTTTCTTCTCCTGTTAAGCATTTTAAGTTGGTGTCAACTTTAACTGGATTAACCAGAAGGTTTCTTGAATCCTTGAAGAACACGCATCTTGTATTTTCTCATGCTGTAGTTGCTTGTCTCTCTGTTGGACACTTATCTGTTAGTTAAACCACTGATTTGCATCTAGGAAGGCTCCTAAACCCAAAACCATATTATCATTCGGTGCAGTTTTCCTCTGAAAAACAAAACCTTGAGCACATGATAGTGGTTTAATGGCTGAGAAAAAAAAAAGGTTTCTAGAAAGTTTCTATGCGAGTATGCTGTGGTTTTTCGTCTATTTTATTTCTAAACAGTGGCGAGTTTTCACCACTAGCGGATAGAACCACTAGGGTAAGCAAATGTATTGTATTGATTTTCGGATTTTGGCCTTTGCAGCATGTCCTATTTATTATATAGTCCAGTAAATTTGTAGGCTGACCATGTATACGCAGCAATGTGCTTTGAGTATGATGTATAACTTTTGTTTACACATCCTCTATTGAATTACACTCTTGGGGAGGATGTCAACTATGTTCTTTCTACTGGTGGATTTTTCATAATCTTCAGTCTTCACATATTTTATTGTGTATCTGCAGGTTCTGAGACAGTTAGCGCCGCAAGTTTCTTATCGTAGTTTTGTTAGCCTTGGCATCGCTAGTATTCAAGGATCCTCTGTTGCTTCTTTTGAGAAAGATGATACCGATCGCCTTCTTTTCTTCTGTGCAAGGCAGGGCCAAGATTTCCATCCCAAAAATGCTTGTCCTAGTATTCCCCCGAGCTGGTTGAAACCACCTGCTCCTACCCGAAAGAGGTCTGAGCCATGCCAGGAAACGAAAATAGATGAAGATGAACATAAGGAAACCAGATCAATTGATGTGGTCAGCATGCCTATAGTACCTGCTAGAAAGAAACTGAAAGTTGCTGCAATGAGGCCAATCCCTCATACCCGTCACCACAAGATGCAACCATTTTCAGGGATTTCTGAGGGTGATGGATTTAATATAGCCCAACCAAAGACCAACTTATCCATTGTCTCCTCTGCTAAGCATAACAATCTGGGACCTGCTCCAGTCACGCATCGGAAATCATTATCGAGCTCTTTTCAAGCTCAGCAAATTATTTCCTTGAATCCCTTGCCCCTGAAGAAACATGGGTGTGGCCGATGTCCGATTCAGGTTTGCTCGGAGGTGAGTTATACTGTTACCAACTCCCTGGGTTGGTTTGGAAAATGAAACTTTAGGTTGTTACTGTTCTGCTTTTTAACCAAGATACTTCTCTCAGAGGAGAGAGACACAGGAAGAAGAGTGTTTCTTCCTTGCTTGTGCCTCACATGACACTCACTATTCTGAACCCATTTTTGGATGGCTTCTACCAACAAGTTGTTCAAGTCAAAAATTGATCCGTCGAAATAAGTTCAATATCTGACTCGTAGAACCATAGATTTTTTAAGACCATCTTCCAGTTCTGCTGTAAATTTGAACCTGAAACAAGTATAATGTTCTCATGCTAACAGATACAAAAATAATTACAAAATGATGTTCTCATGCTGTGGAATTTTCTGTCTGATATTTTGCTTTGTTGCAGGAAGAATTTCTGAGAGATGTGATGCAATTTCTCATCCTTCGAGGGCATTCCCGGCTTGTCCCCCAGGGTGGACTTGCTGAGTTTCCTGAGGCCATACTTAATGCAAAGCGTCTAGACCTGTACAACTTGTATAGAGAGGTGAGCTTTTGTTGTGTCCATTAAGTCGTTTGTGGTGGCCCAACATTCTGGTGGAAATTGTAGAATCATTCTTGAGCGATATTTTTCTTCACTGTACGAGCATAAAAATTTCCAATCCCCATTTAGGTTGTTTCAAGAGGAGGCTTTCATGTTGGAAACGGCATCAACTGGAAAGGCCAGGTTTTCTCGAAGATGCGGAACCACACAGTTACCAACAGAATGACGGTATGTACTTCAGTTTTCCCATCTCTGTGTTCTATTCAGTGTTATGCTATTTTATACTGCAGAACCACTTTGTTGTTAATTATGTTATTCTATATTTAGTTATAGCTGCATTTCCATAAATAAGATTTTATATTGAAAGTCTCTTTCTTGTTACCTATGTCAGGGTGTTGGGAACACACTCAAAAGACATTATGAAACATATCTTTTGGAATATGAATTGGCGCATGATGATGTAGATGGAGAGTGTTGTTTGTTGTGTCATAGGTCCGTATTCTTGTTGGAACTCTCTCTCTCTCTCTCTCTCTCTTATCTTTCTGACAATGGGGAAGGAAACACTTTTGCAGTAGTGCAGCTGGTGATTGGGTGAACTGTGGCATTTGCGGGGAGTGGGCACATTTTGGATGCGACAGACGGCAAGGACTTGGCGCCTTCAAGGTATGTTTGAGATTACAAAGGAACCATCTGTTGGACCTTGTGAATGTTTGTCTTTTAATTTTTAATTTTTTTGGGTTACAACAGGACTATGCGAAAACGGATGGGCTGGAGTATATTTGTCCTCATTGCAGCATAACCAATTACAACAGGAGGAAACCGCAGAAAATTGCAAATGGCTTTTCGCAGGGATCAGCTGTTTCACGGCATGTGTAACCACCTATTCTTGTATATTTTTTCTTCTTTTTTGTGGGTTAGTTTTTCTTTTTTGTCATCTTAAGCAATAGGTAAGAGAGAGAGAGAGAGAGAGAGAGAGAGAGAGAGAGCTAGGAGGACCCAACTTGAGTAGGGGTCGGGTTGTATTGTTATTATTATGTTCTAACAAAGGGTTACTTGAAGAATGATACCCTCAATTCTCAGGCAGATTTACTACTACACTTAGTCAGGAATGAAATGAAATATGAAAGATAAATGCACATTTTCGCAGAACCAATAAACTCACTCTTGTTGTAGCATTTTTTTTTTCTTCATCTTATGTTTACCTTAAGATGATAATTATCTTATAGTCAGAACCAGGTTCCCACCTCAATTACTTGTGATGTTGTTTACGGCTGATTAATTTGGTGAACCCATTTACACTTGTTGAATATATGGTGTTTTAGTTGGTCTAATTCTTAATCTCTTAACTGTAAAAATGCCCGAACACAACCAACTCAATTCAAGGGAATGTTAAATTTATTTCCACTTGTGAAATGGGTTGGGCTGAATTCAC